>JAMKYM010001033.1:0-98567 GCA_026541065.1 Canavalia ensiformis
TTATATTTAACTTGTGAGAAAAGAACTTGTTCTAGGGGTCAAATTGTAATTTTGGAAATTGGAGGGGCAAATCTGGAATTTTGACAATTGGAGGGGTAAATCTGAAATTTTGGAGAATTTTGGCGATTGGCAGGGGCAATTTGGTAATTGGCAATTGGAGGAGCAAACCTGGAATTTTGGTAGTTGGCAGGGGCAGTTTGGTAATTGGCAAGTGGAGGGGCAAATCTGGAATTTTGGCAGTTGGCAATTGGAGGGTAAATCTGAGAAACGTCAAAAATGTCAAGCCTGGGGTTCAAAGTGAGGGTGATGGGGGTTGCAGGCTAGACGTGCCAGGCTATGTTGCTGGTTGGGTGCTTAACACCCTGGTTAAATTCTAAAGCTTACTCAACCGTCCAATGCATATATTAAAAAAAAAAAAAAAGGGAAAATGCCCCCTGTGAGATTCGAACCAAGCACCTCAGTGTGAGCATGGCTTTGGCTAACCACTTGGGCCATGCTGCTGGCTAAGTTGGGGAAAATGCCCCTGGTCTAAGATTGTTTGAGGACTTCACATCTTGTTATGGAAATTTTGCAAGTTTCTTTCCAGATTCGCGCGATTCAACGCTGTTTGACACCAATCTCAGAGCATCAGAATTGCCTGGACCTTTTTTAATTATGATTCATGGATTCATTTTACCTATCTTCTAGTAACGCAGGTGTAAGAACAGTCGTCACCATATCAAAATGCAAGCGATGATCCTCCTTGACTCTAATATAATTTTTACTCATGAATCACAGAGACATGGAATGACTAATGTTGATCGATGCGATTATAGACTTACCTGGAGATCTTAGCAGAGAACTTGAAACGCTGTGACTCGTGCCTCTTCTTCAAAGAAGGTTTCCATGGAGACCAAATTGAGGTTGATTTCTTCGTTCCCAGATTTCTAGAGAACTTGAGAGATTATGTAGGCTTCAGGTCTCAGAGCAACAGAGAGAAAAGCTCCCCTTAGAGGTTCTAACCAGGGAGCATGCAAATCCCAAAAACGCATAGTTTCTCCCAAAAAATAACTTCTCCAGTTGGGTAACGCATTGGATATTTATCTAAACCGGTAGGTCCTTGAGCGGATCATGTTTCAGAACTAAACATGAGAAAAAGTATTATTCCTTAAACAGTGATATCCTTTTTTGTTTTTTATTTCAATAAAAAATAAAAAAATTATTTTTATTTATCTGATTAAATATTTAAAAAATATTAATTAATTTTTCTATATTTACCTTTGGTAATACTAATAAAATTTCTCTCAATTGTTTTTTATATTCTTTTCTCTTTATCTTTTTCTCACATGTTGATATGATTCACGCTACGTGAATGAGATCGAATCGCGGAAACGATAATGGAACGTCTTGAAATCGAGATAAGATAAGATAAGGATAAGGATAAGATCGAGTAAGATATGATAAGATAGGTAAAAATAAGGAGCCAGACACAAGCGCGACTGTGAGGAAGCTGCAAAGATTATCAAGAGCGTGACTTATTACAACTCGCGGAAGAATCCAACGTTGTAGTTCTTTGCCCAAGAACCAAGAGAATCAACTCATGAGAGATGAAAACTCAGAAAAAATATGATTAATGCTCAAAATTTGTCTTTTCACTGAATCCTAACTTCATATTTATCAGTAATCAAATCTAATAAAAAGATAACAAATTAGAAATCTAATTAGATTGCAATTTGAATTGCAATCAATTTAAAGCGAGTAACTTCTAGATAAATATCAAATCCTAAGTAATCTAAAGTAAATCCTAATGTAATCTATATAAATCATAACTTTATGCTACATAAATTAACCCATGTTGGGATCAGGCTGGATCCACGTAATCTTTCGTCAACTATCTCGATAAGACCTTCAGTCTTGTTCCATCGTTTGGTCTTATTCTATGAGTCATGATATCTTCAGTTCATATGGATAATCTACTAGATGATCTCTTTTGCTTATATAGGGCTCACATTCATCACATGTACTTTGTTTCTTTTCTTTTTTTCTCTAAAATAAAGCTTTCTAATATAAAAATGAATTTACACTTGCAAAAATTAAAATTATAATAAATAAAAATAATTTTACAAATTTTTAAAATAAATAATGATTAAAAAATTAATAATATTAAATATACCTATTACTATTTATACTTTTTATAATGAAGAAATAAAATCAAACAAAGAAGTGTTTTGTTACTAGGCAAGCAAAACCGATCTTAGTGACAACATAGCTATACCACCAACATTAGTATAACAGAGGTCATTGGTCATGTGAACGATTTTCATCTCTCAAACATCTCTTCCGTAGTCGACGGATGCCACCCCAGTTGAAAGGTCATTGGTCATGTGTGACTCTAACTTTGTTATACACAGTGAGTGCCACCCCAGTTGAAAGAGTAATGGTTGAGTGACTCTAACCTTGTTATACACAGTGCCACCCCAGTTGAAACAATTTTTTTCAAGGGATTGTGAAGAGAGAAATTCCTTAAAGATTGCCGCTGTATATGATTTTTTCATTGCAAGTAAAATTAATGTTCCCATTACTTATGAGTGTAGTTGCAAGTCGAAATCATAGAAAAACAATCACCGTTGTTGTTGGTGAAGAAAAAAAAAAAAACATAATAGTAGGGGAATAGAGCAATCAAGGTTTATATTGACAAAATATACTTATATTTAAATCTTAAAATTATTTAAATTCTTTCACTAAAATTTTACAAAATATTACACACGCTATACGTATATGAAGAACAGTTTAAAAAGAACCACGAAAGCATTATACAATTACACAGGGTCATGCCACAAAATTGATCAAAACCTTTCAGATCTCAGTATTCTCTTAACACTCTAAAAGACCTTGGTGTTGCCACAGTCTACTTCAATCAACCACAAAGGTATGTAACACAGTGCGTGTTTTGTCAGTGGAGGCTCTCAAATAAAGAAACATAGATCTTTGTCATGGTGATGTTCTAAAAGAACTATGTACACAGAAAAATATAATTTTTTATATACATCAATTTATAGATCAAATTTATAGAGGATTGAATGTTAAAAAATATAATTTTAGAAAAACAATAATTACATGTAACTAACTTTATCAATATTATAAACTAATAATTACTTTGTTACAACATACTTAGAATCATTGAAGCTCAAAAAAATAACAAAATTTTAAAGAATATTACCGTAATTTTGAGTTCACACACATTAATCCTTTTGAGTTCCACACACATGAACAAAGATTTAACTTCTATTACTTTGTAGCTCATGCAAAAAAAATTCTTTGAATTAAAGTTAAAAAAAAATAAAAAAATTTGAGAGAATATTACTTTGACTTTACACATATAAATCCTTTTAAATTCGGGATGTACGAATAAACTTTTTAACTTTATATCTTTGTAGTTTACGTGAACTTTGAATTAAGATTTTGAAAATAAATAAAAAAATTCAAAAAATATTACTATAATTTCACGTGTATAAAATTTTTTGAATTCCACACGCATGAAAAAAGATTTAACTTCTATATAAAGGTTCACCCAGAAAAAATTCTTTAAATTAATATTTTAAAAAAAAGTTTTTTAAAAAATATTAATTGGATTTTACATATACAAATTCTTTTAAATTGCACATGCATGAATTTTTTAAATTCTATCAATTTATAATATCAAAATTCCTTTAAACTAAGATTTTGGTACAAGATGAAAAATTCAAAAACTGACAAAACTGAAGCTGAATTATAACTTTCTAACAACCAAATGTAAAATTGGAAATCCTGGACATGGCAAATAACCTCTTCTCCTGCGAAGTCCCCTCCGAGCTTTCCTCCATCACGCGCCTCCGCGTGACAGGAATGTCCTCTAACAAACTCTCGGGCAATCTCAATTTACTCAAAAACTTATCCAGTTTGGAAACCATATCCATAGCTAACAATCTCTTCACAGGAAGAGTTCCTCGTAATTTTCAGATATCTTAATATCTCCGATAACAATTTTTTAGAAGACTCTTCTCTTCAAAAAAACATTACACTGTAACATTTCAGAAACATCACATCCTAACTGAAACTTCGACAGGAAGCAAAAGCGCACGGCAGTATCCCAAAGGCTAGCACAATAAAAGCTCCAATGGCTCTCATGCTTCCGCGACTTTACCTGTCGAGCAACAGAAAACTCGCAGTGGATCTTTGGCTTTACAACCGGGGCTTTTGCAGGTATCATGTTGGATTCATACTTTACTTGTTTGTTAAACACTCTTCATCTTTGATCAAAGGAAGGAAAAGAGGAAGAGGAATAAGTGCACGACCTGCTAGTCCTTTGATTAAAAAAGCAGAGGATTTAGCTTTCTTGGAGAAAGAAGATGGTTTAGCTTCCGTAGATCTCATTGGAAGAGGAGGGTGTGGAGAGGTATACAAAGCTAAGTTACCGGAAACAGAAGAAAAAATCATTGTTATAAAAAAAAATCGTTAAGTCTCCTAAAGATGCTGTTGAGCTGTCAGAAGAAGATAGCAGACTTCTGCATAACAAGGCATAAGATTGCTATTGGTGTCGCTGCAGGACTTGAATATCTGTACATGAATTGTAGTCCTCCCATATGATTCTCCTTGTTGGGTTTGCCAAAATCATGCCTGATGCTATGACTCACATCACTACTTCCAATGTTGCTGTAACCGTGGGGTATATAGCCCTGGGTATCATCAGATAATAAGTTTTACTGACAGTATGATATAACATAGCTTTGGGTTATACTTGGTGTCTTGGTTACAGGAAGCTTCCTTCGGATGGTCATGTGGATGAGGAAGGGTTAGGACTTCGAAGAATCCTAAGGAGGCTATTGACATGAAGCTTTTGAAAAATGGATACGATGAACAAATGTTTCTGATTTTGAAAATTGCTTGCTTTTGCACTGTGGGTGATCCCAAGTGAGATCTAACAGTAAAGATGTTAGATGTATGTTGTCACACATCACTGGATCTATTTATTAATTTATTTTTTCATTTAATTATTTAATTATTTTATAATTTATTTATTCATTCATTTTAAATAAGTCATTTCTTTATATTTTTTTAAAACAGATAATTTTTTAAAATTATCATAATTTATATCGTCATTTAAGATATTTTCTAAAATGAAGGTATTAAAATTATTATGTTTGAATAATTTTACTTTTATCACCTCTTAATCAATTTAGTAATTAATTTTTATTTTTTAGCTCTAATTTTTTAATTTTTCAAAATTAATAAATTAATAACTTTACATTTAAATTATTTTAAATTATCTCTTTTAATTTTTTTTAATCTTCAATACATTGATCATTTTAATTAGATTCTAAATTATCAGTCATCGACATAAAATGGAATAATAAAAAATCTAGTTCTTTTGTTATTATTAAAAAAATCTAACTCTAATTATTTTTATTTTTAATTATTTTAAAATAAAAAAATGTTTTTTATGAAAACCAGCTCGTACATCAATATATATTTAAGTTATGTAAATTACTAAATTTTAATGTAATAATTTTACTTATCATTGTTAATTATTTTTAAAAATTGATTAATGAGAAAAAATTAAATTATTTTTATAAATTTTAGTTAGAATTATTTTATTATTAACTCTTCTAAATAAAATTTTATCAATATAACTGTTAACTTAATAAATTATATTATATAGATTTTTTTTATAAAATTTAAAAAGATTTAATATTTTATTAAATATATTAAAATTAATATATATAATAAAAGATATATTATTTATTAATTTAAATTTATTTTTTAAAATATTAATTTTAAAAAAAATTATGAAATTTTATAAAGATAATCTATATAATATAATTACTAATTTAACGGTTTGATTGATAAAATTTAATTGATTCGTAAGATTAATAAGTAAGAGTAACTATACTATAAATTATTCCTGAAATAATTTGATCATTCAAGTCTTGATTAATATATATATATATATATATATATATATATATATAATTTCATAATTTTATTATTAAATGTGTTTTAATACAAAATTAAAAATATATATCAAATGAAAAATATATTTATACCTACATATGTAAGATATTAAAATCAAAATACTTTCAATTTAGTATTAACAAAATTAAACAACTTCTAGTCTTATGTTTTAAGAATTATTATAGCAACGTAGACTCAAATAAATCTGAAAAAATATAGAAAAAATTTTATTACGGAATTACTATCAAATTTTATTTAAAGAAATATTTTTAAAAAATCTTGACAAAAGAAGATTTAAGTTGAAGGAGTTGATCACAAATAGAAAAGGTGTTAACATTTTATAAAAATGTTACCTTTAAATTGAATGTATAATTTAATATTTTATAAATTATTTGATTCTTTTAATAAAATAAAAATAAACAGATTTATGAAAAAATAGTCTAACAATAACAAGTTGGCTTACATATTTTTTAATACAATGCAAAATTTAAAGCTATGTAATCCCAATTAATAGATTTCATATTTAAAAAATGCTATGAAAATAAAATTTTTAAATAATTAAAAAATTTTAAAAATATTTTAAGATTTTGAATTCACACATACATAAAGTCCATTTCAAACAAAGGTTGTATATGGATCAGTACAATTTTTAAAATTTAAATAGCAGAGTGTATTACTCGATATATTAAGAATTTGTCGAATAAAATTTGGAAACTTTATTATTATTATTTTTTTATTTTTTTTAAATAAATTTAAATGAATTTATACTTTAAATTTTAATTAAATAAAATATAATATTTAAATAATTTTTCTAAATTCAAATATATGCATAGTTGAAATCAAGTTAGAATTTATATGATGTTCAAAATGTAAGATCATAAGATATGTTATTCGTTTTGATTAAAAAAAAATTGTGTGAGATGTAAAAATTTTAAAAATATTTATTAGAATAATTTTAATGTAAAAAAATATTATAATTTTATGAAAAAACAAATTTATATTTTAATATTTCGAAAAAAAAAACGATAAAGTTGAAAAGAATGAATTATATGTTTTAATATACTATTTGAATTTTTATTATTTTTTTTACCTGTATAAAACATAAAATTGAGAGGAGGAAATGGGTCCATCAATAATATCTGTGATATAACCAATCCAAATCCAAATTGATCATTCAAACCCATTAGGAATCAAATGTTGCAATCTTGCTATCTAAACTTTCTGCAATCCACCATGACAGCAGATGGACATCTAATTGGACAAATGCATCAAGTTATAGATATATAATTTTATAATTCCTCCCAAAGTACTTTTAAGTTGTGTAAAGTAGTTAGTTACAGAGGATGGATTTTGCTTGAATGCATGTAGTTCCTGTTGCAATTCAACAACTTTTACCAAATCCTTGAGAGAACCTTTTCTTAAGATTATTCCATACTTTTGCTGTAACAACCATTTAGATGAGACTTTGAGCAATTGATGGAGGAAATGATGCATTAACCAGGAATGCACTAGATTATTACATCATTCCTAAATGGTTTGCATCGAATAGTAGAAATTCGTCCTTTGATGGCATGGATCATAGTCATTCCCTGACATTTCAATATCCTCATTGACGTCTTATGCTATATCTCTTCGGCATTCTACTCTTTAAATCGTTCAGTTTTAGCTATCATAAGTGTCTCACCTTTTTGAAAAAAATTGTAGCAGCATAACACGCACTTATCAATACTGTGCAAACTTTCTCACCTTTATCTGTTATCTTAATATTTATCACATCTCTTGTGCTCCTTTTTTTGTTTATATTCTTGGACTAGGACCTTTGCGGATACAGGAGCCTCAACAGGCTCCTCCATTCATTTTAAATATTTATCTCTTAAATATTAACATTTTTGAATTATTATTCAAAACTAATTATACATTTACTTCTAATTTAAGACTGTATATATATATATATATATATATATCTTTCATATATATTTTTTTTTCTCCCACCTTCTTTTGAAAGCTGAACCTCAGTTTTACATGTGAGTTGCTAGCGGATCTACGATAGGCTGAACGCGTTTCTACATTCCTAATGATTTTCTTCTATTTATTTATTAAGATCAAGTCATTTGAAGTCGAGTTGACAACGAAGTCAAAACTTGCTAATCCAAATACAGTAGGCTGCTGTTGGGGTCAATAAAAAATTATAATATTTTTTAAATTGAAAATATTATTAATACTAATATATCATCTCTAAATTTAATTCAAATCTTATTTAATTTTTTAAATACTTTTAAATTTGAATACATATACTACTTATATTCTAAAATGAATTTCATTACTAGAGAAAAAATTTACTTATTTTAGTAGTAGGATTGATTACAAATAGTCGGTTTAATAATTTGTCTTATATTTAATTTATTAATAGGTTATAAATTTATATTAAATAAGATGTATTTGTATGGATTTTTATATAACTTCAAAATATTAATTTTACTGTTTTATCAAATTTTAAATATAAATAAATATTATTTTTATCATTGTATATCTATAAATGTTTAGATTATCTAGAAATTTAGTGTAATATATATGGATTCAGATGAAAATTTAATGGTTAAATTTTTAAAATTTAATATAAATACTTATTGATAAAATAGGTTAAGCAAGATTTGCTTGTGAATGAAGTGGATCTGTTTTTAAATTTAAATTTATAAAATATTAATTATTTAAACAATTTTTATTAATATTAATAAATTAATTTTTATTTTTATAAAATAAAATGAAGACAGTAATTATTTTACAATTAATTTCATTTTTTAGATTGATATTTTTTAATCAACAAAACTTGATTTCAATTTTTACTATTAGTTGTGCTTAATGGTTCAAACTTCGCTTTTGTTTAAATAAATTAGGAAGAAAGAAAAAAGAAATGACTAATTTATACTCATTCTGTTTAAGTAAAATTAAAAAAAAAATCTTGTACTGGAATTAGACGTTAAAAATTTCCATCAACGAGAAAAATAAGGATAGGAAGTGATTTTTTATTTTAAAAAAATTATATAATAAAAAATATTAAAGATTAAAATAATTTCTATATATTTATTATTTTTAAATTTTTATTAATTATATTTTCTATTTTGTAAAATTTAAAGATATAATAAGAAAAGTAATAAATATTATTTCGAAATTTTAAAATTGTAATTTAAAAATAATTTTTTTGAAATATGAAGACGATAAATAAATGGAATATTTAATATTTTTATTTATATAATTAAAGATTTGTGAAAATGTAAATTCATTCTTATTAGATTAAATGAATACGTATGCAATCCGCTTGGAATGGAAACAATATCCTCACGCTTGGATCTTGTAACCAAATTATATTCTGCAGGTTTAATAGCGTTTTCGAAAGGAACTCCATTCTTCTGTTTTATCTATCTTTAACGTAGATAAGAACTAGTCATTTGTAAAAACTGCGTTTAGGAAAGGAAGGAAAATCAAAAGTAAAAAGGAGATTAATCTCTCTCAAATTCTCCAAACTAAACAATGCTCAGCGTACAGATGGAAAAACTTCGAGGGAGAACGAGGATCTTACTCAAACCACGATGTTTTGAGTCACCGAGATGTGAAGTCCCATTATCTTCTCCCAACGCATTTATTTCCGAGTGAATCAATCCATTTACCTCTTTCACTTCATCTTATCATCGTTTAGCTCATTTCAATTGGCTAAATTAAAGACTTTATGACTAAGTGATTATGCTTGGATCAGGTCATGGTTAGTATTATTATTATTATTATGGAGGGAGTGTCGTTTAGTTAAATATGTTCTGTGAAATTTTTGAATCTGCTAGGAGGAATATGTTGATGGATTGGAGTTTTCTGGAAGTTCTGCAGCTTGATGCCGAGGCTGCCATAGAAATAGTGATAAATGTGGCCCATCAGCATGATTGTATATTCATTGCAGGTGATTGGTGCCGAGCTTATACTAGATTCACCAAGGTCTATCTGGTTTCAAAATACATCAGAGTCTCGATCACCGGTTCATTGTTGTGTATATTTTTCGTGTTTTCTTGTTTCTGATTGCAGGAGCAGTGGCGGAGTTGTAGTTTATCAAAATGTTTATTTACCTTTCAATATCATTTACGGAGATATGCAACAGGTGAGGTTTGACATAATTAGGCTGAATGTGGACTCGCTTGGAATTCCTGAAGAACCCTTCTGAGATTTGTTCAGCGTAACAAAAGTGATGGTCGCGAAAGTTAAGCCTCTCATTTTGGCAGTGAAAATTACAGAGTCCTGATATTCCCAGAGGGGTGAATAGAACCTATGAGAGCTTATATTCCCAGCCCTGAGATCGTTCGTGGGATATTTAGCTCTCCTGCATATATGTGATCGTGTTGTCACCTACTCCTTTTTAAGGTGGAATTAAAAATATTAGGCTTTCTGAATTTCGACTGATACTATATTCTGGAATCTGGATTGTACTAACATAAAATATATAACCAAGACTTGCCATGTATGGTTTATCTAGTTCTTTGTACAGAGACATAATAATTTTTTGTGTATGCAGTAAAATGGTTCACTACTCTGTGAAATATGTCTGATATCCTCATCTTCCTTGAAGAATATATTTAATCAGAAGTAATTAAGTATGTTATTTAATGATGTAATATGGCATATGGATAGGTTTCTCTTTTTTTAAGGGAACGACTATGCAGGTAATTTTGGTAAAGTAATAAATGATACATTGAAGACAGGTAATGTCCACTGAAATCAGCTATGGAAACAGAAATTGTGAACTTGTTTAGAAGCATGTTCAGATTCGCAAATCCTGTCATTTTAGCATCAAATATCTGTATAGAGAACTATTTTTCTGTTTTTGTGTACTTGATTTAATTTTACTTCTTACAAAAGAAAAGAAGATTAAATTTCATATTCAATATGCAAATAGTTAATTTTTACCTAGTTAATTAGCATGACACTATTACAATATCTTTTATAAATAAACTTTAGCAATTCATTTTCATCTTTTTGCTGTATGATCATTCCTTTTCTAGTTTTGAGCAGAAGAATAAAGTTCTGAAGTAATGTATTGTAGAAAGAAAATTTTCGGAAAAGGAAAATATCTTAATTAAGAAGTTCAAAAGGGTTTTCATTTCAATTTGGATAAATTACTTAATTGGATGGATGTATGTAAAAGATATGCTTATTATGGATTCATTTGTCTTTGTTCCTTCATCTGCTATCTGCTAAGAATGTAAGTAGAATGAAATAGGCAGAGGCAGGGTAGGGTCAAACACCTTTGAAGTAGCTATTTATTAGACATTGATGTTGAACACGTTATTTGACATGCTACTATTTTCTGTTTTGAACGATTCTTATGAAATTTTTATGCACTATCTACTGTTACATAATATATCAAATTTTTGGAGTGAAGGTGGATTGGATATGAAAAATATAGAATCGGCACAATCTATTGATTTGACCTTTTTTTAAAAAAATTTCAACACAGAAATTGTAGAAGATGTGGATCTCCTGATCAGAAGGGCTGAGAGATGTTTAGAAGCAGGTGCAGACATGATAATGATCGATGCTGATGATGTCAGCAAACATGCTGATAATATGCGCGCAGACATTATTGCAAAGATCATAGGGCGCCTCGGTCTTGAGAAGACTATGTTTGAAGCATCAAATCAAAGAACATCAGAGTGGTTTATCAAGCAATATGGTCCGAAGGTAAATGATATACTAAATAATTCTAGTCACAATTTCACTTTTTACTAAATAGGAATATTTGAATAAGATTAAGAAATCTATCACAGAGCTTAGTTGATTTATAATGCTTAATTTGTTCAGGTGAACCTCTTTATTGATCATTCAAACGTGGTGGATGTGGAATGCCTCCGGGGACGAAACTTGGGTACAAATCATGCATCTGTCCTTGGTTCTTCCTATTTCCTCTTCTGAAGATATGGGAATTTGTATAGCACCTTATGGGATTGGTTTGTGTAGCATCTGTCTTGAGTTGTCTGTGTTGTAGTTGGTATTTCCTTTCATGGGTGAAGATAGAGAAAATTTAAATGGAGAGTTTGAAATAAATGTAACATATCTTTCATGGATTTTATTTTCCTTTCTTAAATTTGTCTTGGATTATTTCATAGAAAAAGCTTCTTAACTGCAAAAATGTTAAATAGTAGTATCAATTAAGATAAAATACTAAAAACAACTTTACATAGTAAGAATCGATAAACTCATCATTTCCATTGTTCGCAAATTTATGATAGGATTTACTTAAAATAAATAAATAATAAAAATAATGATAGAAGTCCTTCGGTGGAAAGATACCTTGTATGCCTTATGCAGATAAAGAAACCTGGATGGACTCTGGGATGTGTAAACATAATTTGCCTTGATCGGTTCAAAAATTTGTTCCATGATAACTCAGATTACTCGGGGAGCTCCATTACAAGCAGCTTTAGAATTTTAAAATCTTTGTATGCAGGTTTCAGCTTTTTTTAGACCAATGCAGAAAGTCCCTTCCTCTTGCTTAAATGGTTTTTTTTCATAGTCACTTACCAATTAGTTATTTAAAAAGTAATATACAACATAGTTAACATTATAGATACAATTTTAAAATTACAAAATATCATTTTAGTCCTTTATATTTTATTTTTTATTTTTTGTAATTTTAAGAATTAAAATAATCTTGATTTGGTAATTTTAAAAAACAAAATAGTATTTTATTTTTAAAATTTTAAATAAATCTGAGTTCATAATTCAAGAATTAAATTAGTATATTAATAAATAAAATGATTGTGGTATTATTTGTGCGTTTTTTAAGTCGATGTGCTGTTAATGCTTTTTGAACGCGAAAGTTTTGACTGTGAGAGCGCGAATTCAACAAAACGTTCAAGTACCCTAAATTCGTATGAGATTCATACTAGTTATAACTATAATTCAAATACAAACAATAAATTAGCACAATAGTTTCATTCGAAGTGATTCTATACACTAGGTGCATATAGAAAGTGATTTTGATGTTGAATTTTAGATGATAATAGACTGTTTTGAACTACGTACGATAAAAATTCTTGTATTTATTCTGAGTTTTGATAAAAAAAAATTTAATTAATTAAGATTAAAAATGAGTTGGAGTAAAATTTAACTTTAAAAAAAGAGAATGGAAATAGTTAGGGAAATATTATACTCATTCCATTTTTAAAATTATTAAAATATTATTATTTTAAAATATTATATAAAACTAATAAGGTTTGTTTGGATAATTTTTAGTTTTTTAATTTTAAAAGTTAAAAACTAATTTTAGTTTTTAATTTTTAATTTTTAATAGTTGTAATAAAATTTAAGACATTCTATTATATCACTGTTATAAATTTAAAAAATATTTAAAAAAATTATTAAATCAAAAAATTAAATCATATCAAAAAAATATAAATTTAGAATTTAAAAATAAAAATTAAATATTATTATTATTATTATTATGGTAATAATTATAATAATAATAATTATGATAATTGATAACAGTAAAAATAAATTAGTATTTAGTGAAATAATATAATTACCTAGTGTGATGATTATAGTATAAATTTATATTTTATATTATTTAGATTATTTATTAATTCAAAATAAATAAATTTTATTATAATATTTTTTATATTATTTAATATTTATTTTATAAAAAAATAATATATATTACAAAATTATAAATTAATATAATTTATATATTAAATAATATTATTTATTTTTTTAATATATAAAAAAATTAGATAAAAAATTTAAAATAATAAAAATAAAATATTATTATTATTATGATGATAATAATTATATTAATAATTTTGATTGTGACAATAATAATAATTATAATATAAATAATATTATATAATTATATATTTTTATATATTATTTAATAATTAATATATAAGATAAATATTTTTATATATTATTATTATAATTTTTAATTAATATATATTATATTATAAAAAAATATACAATATAAAGTTATACTATAATATTATAAATTAAATATAATTTTAATATATCAAACAATATCATCTACTTATAAATTTATAAAAAAATATATAAATAATTAGAATTTTTTAAAAAATAATAAATATAAATATTTTTAAATTAAAATTTATTATTATTATAATGAAATAAATAATATATTATTAAATGATAATAATAAAATAATATTATAAGATAAAAATAATAATATAATAGTTTATAATATAAATATTGTACAGTTATACAAATTTTATTTCACATATTATTTGATTATTAATATTTAAGATAAATAATTTTATATTATTATAATATTTTTTATATTATGTGATATTTATTTATATAAAAATAATATATATTATAATATTATATTATAAATAATTATATAATATAAACTATATTATAATATTATAAATTTAATATAATTTATATATTAATTATTTTATTTATTTTTTTTTATTATATAAAAATTAAATAAATAAAAAAATTAATTTTTTTAAATAATAAAAAATATATTATTATTATTATAATAAGTGATGGTTTAATGATGGAATTAGATAATTTAGAATAAAAATATTTTAAAACTAAAAAATATTTAATAAATCTCTTTTAATTTTAAGGTTTGAGTTAAAACTATTTTTTAAAAATATGTAAAAAAACTATTTAAAATTATTTTTATTGAATAGATTTATTTTTAAAATTGATTTAAAAATTAAAAGATGAAAGCTCAACTATTCTGAACGGGATTTAAGGATATAAAATTAATAAACTATACAATTTAAAAATATATATAAAAATTAAAAAATTAAAAAATTCAAAATTAAAATATAAAAAAAATAAAAAATGAATGCATAGAAAATTTTTTCACCCTGAAAACGAGGATGAGATTTAATATATTAAATTTGATGGAAATAAAAATAAAAAACTTGAAATCTATCTTCAATCTGCCTCATTAGCATATTTACTTTAAATCATTTTATAACTACAAAAAATATAGATAGAGGAAGAAAATTTAATACATTACTAAAACAAAATTAATCGTAACTCATTTTTTATTATTAATAATTATCTATGGCTTTAGTTATATGATAATAAATTTAATTTAATTAAAAAAAATTAATAAAATTTTTAATTTTAAATATTTATTAGATAAGATTACTACTGTTGTTATATATTATTTCAAATATTTTTTTTATATTTTTTGATATTTAAAATTAAAGAAAATAATTATAGTCAAAATATGTTAGACTCTTAATCAAATGAAAAGTAATTATAAAAAAGATAAATAATTAAACTTACTTTTTATTTATTTATTCAAATAAAAAGTAAAAAAATTGTTCCGTTGTCTATTTAACTAATCTAAAGAATATAATATATATATATATATATTAATATAGTTATTATAAGCTATAATAAATAAAATAATGAACACATATTCTAAAAATAAATGAGAAAATAGTTGAAACTATAATAAATAAAGATAATTAAAGGGAATTTCATAAAAAGTATATTAAGAAAGTAAATAATAATTTTTAAAAATAAATAATATTAATTATATTTTTTTAATATCTATATATATATATATATTTTGTTCTATCTAAACAAATAAAAAAATTCTTAGGTTGCCTACCTCTGGCCCTCATCTCCTCCATGTGCATCTACTGTTGGAGCCATTGTTGAGTTTAAAAAGTAGAAGCTGAGCCCAAAGCTTACCCCAAATACATAAGAAGTTGATGTTTACTTACAAATTTTGCCTCATATTGATAGTATTCGCACTCATCATGCGAATCCAGTTATGCATTCTCTTTCACTACTGATGCGCTTGAAGTTGTTTTTTTCTCCTAGTGTTAGACTTTAGTTTTTATATATTAACATATACAAATAGTATGATCAAATAATTATTAACATAAAAAATAACAATTATTTTAGCATAAAAAAGAACAATTATCTTGACAAAAATCTAAAAGTAAAAGATTTTTTTTCTTACGAAAAGACATTTTTGACACATTTGTTTTAATATATTTTTTATTAATAAATGAAACTTACATAGATATTATATATTTTAGACCCACTCTTTCTATGGTGAGATAATATAAAATTTATTCAATAAAATAATGTGTCAAATAATATATATTGCTAATATTTCTCAATTTTTTTAACAGAACGGGCGTTTTCTATTTTTTGTAATAAAATTCAAAGAAGTTTTAGTTTTATGAGAGTTTTCCGTTCTAGGTCAAATAAATTATTAGCATACATTAAGTACACTATAAATTTTAATAATTAATATGGTCATTAAATGTTAATTAATAATATTCTTAAATTTATTGGTACGATACACTAACTTAAATGCATTAACAGTACAAAGATATAGTTTGTTTGGGACCACAAAACTCTTTAAAAACAGTTCGAATCCTTTATTACATTTAAACAATGAATTCACTCATTTATCTTAGAAAGAAACAACTTTTGTACGATACTTTATATGAAAATATTTCTTTAACATAAATTTATTTTAAATTATATTTTTTATTAAGTAAATTTTAAAACATCTAGATTAAATGTGAATTTAATTTTAAATATACAATTTAAAAAATTAATTTTAATAAAAAAGTTCGTGATTTTAAAAATTAAAATAAATAATTTAATTATATTGATATAAAGAACTTTATATTATCAATCAAATCAAAATTACAGTAATTAAATTTTTTAAATAATTATTATAAAAATTAATAATTTATAATAATATTAACAGTTTCGATGGGATAACATAGTAAAACCTTTACATTCCAATTAATTTCTAAAATGTGACACTACTAAAATTCAAACGAATAGTTAATTATATAAATAGTTAAACACCTTTATTAGCTTATTTTAAATTAGAACTTACTTTATAATATTTTTTTCTCTCTCCATTTTGTGTTAAGATTTCACTTGATTTAAGGACGAAAAGTGACGAAGCTAACAACTCGAAAGGCCGTTTGACGCTATTGGACGCGGATGGTTGCTCTCACATGGCATCACAAGAATAACGCAATCACTTTTTCCATCTATGGTGTGGTCGTTACATCACAACCTTAACAAGTACCAACGCTCTTCTCTTCCTCACAAAACACGCGCCATTTCACTCACTCTTTTCCTTTTTACCTTCGGAGTCAAGGGTAACGCTCTCTCTTCTTCCTTCCAATTATCTTCACGTTTTTCTCATTCTTCGGTTTTCTGTGCGCCATTTCTGTTGTCTCTGTATGATTATTAAGTGCTATATTGTTGTGTATTTGTATATATGTATGCATTGCTAGAGGAAGAAAAAATAAAATTAAAAGGTATTTTTCTTCTACTGGTATTGGAGCAATTAATTGTGCCTAAACCAAATATTTTGATTCAGGTGATTCACTTTTCAATTTTCTGATCTGGTTGTATGCTTTTTGCGTAATTGGCTATTATCTTGTTCATTTGGGATATTGGTTTCAGTAGATTGGATCCCATGGGATTGATATAGTTGTTCTCATCGTGGATTTGGGGAAGGAGTTAGCAACAGGTTAACTCCGAGAATGGGTGAGTTATCAACAGAGGCATTGATGAAATTGGAGGAAAACAATGCTGGGATTTGTTATAGATGATAAAACATGGATGTAACTTGATGCTGTTCTCTTCTGAAATTGCATGTCTACTAGCCATATTTTAATGAATTCAGCGGTACCAAAACTCTATGTCTTAATATGCTAAGCTATGTTTTGAACATGATTTTAATAAAAAATATTGGCTTACTTTGATTCTTTAAAGAACACAGTAGCTGAATTTCTCACTATCTCGTCTTTTATACAAGAAAAAAACTATCACTCTCATTTTATGTTTCTCATTAGTTATCATGACTTTGAAAAGCTTACTTTTGTAGCTTAGGGACTATATTAGTTTAATGTTGATGTATTCTCTTTGGTTTGTTTTTACTTTGTTTACAATCATCCTCTTTATCAATTGATTCTGAATGAGTCTTTCGTGAAGATTGTTGATTAGTTAATATTTTGCTGAGGCTGTTTAATTTATGATAATTTATGCCTTCCTATCAAAGTTTGTCTAGGTCTTGCGTGGTATTGAGTAAATTGCTTCCACCATCTTGTTTTGTGTTTTCCATTTATTCGGTATCTGGGAATTTTCTAATTCTTTATCAGATTTTCAAAGGGCTATGGCTGTGTAACTTACTTTGAGTTATTTTCCTTGTGCTCTTGTTCTGAGGTGCACATGCTAGATCATTTATTAGTTAGGTTTTGAGTGAGGATCAAATAAATTCTGAAAACTATACTCTAGAGGTTTTACCAGATTTCTTTATCTTTCGCTTTCTGTATCTGTGAAATGTGTAAAATTGGCTATTTACTGCTAAGATGTTTGTCTTGATTGATGCATTAAGTATTTGGTTTGAAAGTGCATTCTGATTTGCTCCTATGTTCTACTCAAATCTGAATATTTCTATTAGGCATATGAGTTTGATTATGATGAAACATAAAAGGAATAACATAACACATACATGTCATGTATGTAGTATATTATTAATGGCTGACCTTCTACGTCTTGTTGATAATCATGATATATATATATATATATATCTGTATATTTCATCTCCACATTAGAGTTTTTATTCTATTTTCTGTCAAGTCAAATAGTTAGCTATTATTGATGCGAATTTGTGTGAGTCTCTCACACTCTTTCTAATGTTTGATTGACATGATGTAGGTCAAATCATGGCAGTCATGGTTCTCAAACTCTCTTTTGTCTCTCTCTCGGTTTCAAAGGGGCACTTTACAAAGTATGAGCTGGGGAGTTGGTCGACACTCTTAGAGAGGCACACTTCATCTCATCTGCTCCTCACTCTATAGTTCGTCCTCTGATGCCTATCTTTATTTTGCTGTATTTACGTTAGTTGTAATGATTCTTGCTCTGGGTTAGAAGTGGACCATGCAACCTAAACATCTGTATCATCATCAGACATTCAGATACTAATGCGTAATAAACTGAAATCTAAGGTTGTAGTTTTCACAATTTCAGTACAAGTTATGGTGGACAGTCTTCATCTTTTGTTCGTTTAGGTGACATGAAGTCGAATATATATCTTGGCTTGCAGTCATTGAGTATTTTACTCTTCTATATACATGCTGTTTAGCTTGGCAGTATATTCACCAAATAGACAATGAATATTAAACAAGTTATTGTTGTCTCAATTTGGGGATTTTTCCTTTTCGTGCTCAATCATAAAACTCTTTAGCATTCTAGCAGCCCAAATGTAGAAATGAGGAGCTTTTACAGTGTTGATGGCTAATTCAATACTTCAGATTTCTCATTTGTGTTATGTTGTTTGGCTCATTTTTAAATATGGATATTTTCTAGTATTATCATATGTTCTTTGTTACAAACCAGGAAGTTAAATAACCTCCGGAATGAATTGGGAGAATGATGACCTCACTCACACGTATAACTCTATGCAGGTTAGGTAATATAAAAGCAAATTCTCATTAATTTTATGATTATAAATTAATTTAAATACAAAAGTTAACTTAAGCATGTGTTTAAGATATAAAATAGTTCCCGTAGATGTAAAAAACTATATTCTGTTATTTCATTATATGTTTATATTATAAATATAATAATAACTATTTAAAAACTAAAACTTTCAAAATTTATGAAAATTAAAATTAAAGTTTTAAAGTTTTTAAAGAAATTGTTGTGATATTTAGAGTTAATTTGTTTGAGTTTTTTTCCTAAAAAAATGTTTAGGAACTTGTATTATAATTATGCAAATGTTTTGATGAAAAAATATTGAAAAACCTCAAATTTGTTTATGGCGTTTTTTGGGAATTTAAAAATAGTAATTCTTAAATTTTAAAAAAGCATATGAAATTATTATTATTTAAACTGAGGTATAGAATGATGTTTTAAAACGTGCAAAAACAATAAGACGGTACGCGAACCACATTATAAATTTGAATGAAAATATTTGGTAAACTTAATTAACTTAAATTAATAATAGGTATGCTTAAAAGGAAATTAATATAGGTATATCCCTACTTATAACAAGTAATCAAGTATAATAAGACAGTGACAAAAACGGAACTAATTATGATTTTTTATGTAGTTATATAAATCTATAAGGTTAAAATAATATAAAAATCGAAAGTAATAACAAATAAAATTTGTTAAACCTCGTAAATGTGAATATAATTTATCCTTAACTTTATAGAGTGTAAAACTGATTGCTAGTTTGCTACAGATAACTTGTAATACATCCTGACCATTCATTCAAACAATATTATATCTGACAATTACTACACAATTGGATTATCATCGTCCCGATTTGTGCAAGTCCATCATCTTTGCTTTCCTATTCAGCAAGACCGGATTTGGGATTGGTGGAGAAATTGTTTTCTTGGGGACTCTCATTTTCATATAATCATGTCGACGGAGAAGGAATCTTCAAGCTCCACAACGAGTCGCAAATTATCGTGTGCCACTTGCTTCGATGCTCTCTGGTTCTGCTACTGTAAATGCCCGTTACCCTATAACCTAAAAAGCTTGTGTCTTTTTCAATTGGGTCATCCAAGTAATGTTAAAGTTTGTGCCTTTATTTTTGTGCAGCCCCTGTTCATCAAATGCAACAGTATTACAGGCTTGGGGTTCTCGACAATTGTTCCGACAATTGGAGAGCGTTGGTCGATTGCTTAATGCTAAAGACCAAACCCGCTTCTCAAGTCCAGGTTGGTTCCTTCTTCCTCTCGCTTAATGGATATGCAAAATTTGTGTATTATGCGGATGTAGTTTATATCTGCTGGAAACTTTGTAGACTTTGGGTGAATGCTCTTTTGTCGTGTTCTATTGTGTGATTGAAGAACATCTTATTTTCATGGTCTTTTTGGGTATGTTAGGGTTTTCTGAAAAGGGTGGGGTTTGCTGTTTCAATCTTCCAATTCTGTAATTTAATGGAAGGGAAAGAAATTAAAAAGAAAAAGAAAAAGAAACTCCTTTTGAAAGGAGAATGTAGGGTTATGTATACCCACCCTTAAATCTTAGGGAGTTAAGATTAATGCATTTCAATTTTAATTTGAAACCAGCTCATTTTAGAGTAGTCCTGTCCAAAAATGTTAGGAGTAAGCATCCATGTTGGCTTATGAGATTGCAAGTGTTGGTAATTTTAGTTCATAAGGTAGCAAAACTGTCATTTTAGTCCTTAATTTTATAAATATCACTCTAGTCCTTAATGTCAGTAAAAAGTATAGTCAGAAAGGTCTATAATGAATAACTTTTTGCTAAGTTTGAGATTAAATGAGAGTTTTATAGGTGATAATCATACATACAGTCTCAGGATCAACAGTAGAGATTTATCTAACTCGTTAATTGCTCATCTTTTCTTTTTATCTTTAATGTTACATTGTTTTTTAAACTACATTTTTCCAATCCTTTTACTATACAGAAAGTAATAGCCACCTTAACTTATGATGGAAAACTAATATAGAAAGATAATGTGCATCTTGAATATGCCACAAGTACTTCTGTTGCTTGATTCTGCATCAATAGAGCAACTGATTTGATATGTTATAATGTGATTAAGACTTTAGAGGATTGTCAGTTTTTATGGCTATTTTTGAATAGATCACTGGACTTTTTCCTTTATATGTTTGATTGCTGCTTGCATCCTTCATGTAGTGGATACCTTGACACTGAAGAGGGAAACAGAGACAAACTAGCATTTTTGTGGGGTAATTGACATTTGATGGCAATGCATGAGATATGGAGTGTCATACTGGTATATGTGAATTTCAAATTTGGTTGTATGTTATTTCACGTCTATGACTGGAATAATGTTTTTTATGCAATAGTGTTGGAACAACATATGTAAATGCTGTCCCTTTGATTTTTGTGAAGTATTTTATGTATGTATACAAAAAAGATATAGATTAAGCTAGAGATGGAGATAAATGTATACAATGTCAACATATTCACATCTGTGACTGGAATAAATTTTTTTGTGCAATAATGTTAGGACAACATATGTACTAATGTACATGTTATCCCTTTGATTTTTGTGAAGTATTTTATGCGTGTGTACAATGAAAATATAAATTAAGCAAGAGATGGAGATAAATGTATACATTGTCAAATATGATGGTACAAATTGGATGTTCAGGTAATATAATTCTTGTGACCAGAGAGTTGAGGAACCATCCCTGCCAACTTTAATGTCTTGTGCCATTTGGATGTTCAAATTTATCACTGTCTTGCTACTTAATGTCATGTGCCGTCAAAGAAAATGATTTCTCTTCATTTCTAGTTTTGCAGTCTACTTTGATGCCCATTTTATTCTTCTATGAATGGTGAACAACACAGCACCAGGAAATGACCATGAACATCTAATTAAAGTTTTTTCTTTTTGTTGAATTCATCATTTTACCATGTGTTGTTGCACAGTTGTATGGTTTAATCAATCTGGCACAACAGTTTGTGTGACTTTTCCTTTGGGTAACATATGCTGTAACCCCTGCATGCAGGAAGTTCTGGAAACTAAAGAGAAATCAAAGTCACACATCTGGACCTTTCGGACACCAGAGGAAGCTTCATACAACTGGAAAAATCTTTACGATCATTTAGACAAGCCTGAATGATAAAAATCATAGTTGCGCAAATAAATAGTATAGATTGCCTTCTAATTTTGCCGATGATTGATAGGAAGAGACTCTTAGAGATCAGAGGAAGTTTATATCAAATTGAAGATGCCAGCGAGTGAAATTTTTATTTTATTTTTGTGCAGTCTTCACATTGATTTATAAAGCTCTATATATAGTTTCTATTTTTAAAGTTATGTGACTTTGTTTCTTATGGTTCTTCTCTCTGTGAAATTTGTCACGTGATTCACCCTATTATCGCTGTCTGTCTTTGTTCTCACCTATCTTTTTCACGTTGATTATAGATGGTTTGATACTTCTCTGCTGCTGGATTTGCACTGAGAGTTTAACTCAAATCGAGTTTGATGCTAGATAGAACATATGACGTTACTAATCTATGTAAGTGATATTGGCATTTCGAAACATAATGGAGTTATCTTATGAATCTATCAAATGCATTACTATTTCAATTGATGGATTGAAAAATTCATGTACCTTGTAGTCCGTTTCCCTACCTGATTGAATGTTGTGAATTGCATTTGTATTCACACTTTCTCTAAATGTGCAGGTGGGTTATCAATACACATCAACCTTAAGAGATAATGCATCTTTATATGAGTTTGGTTCTAACGCTTCTTTCATCTGATCAGTCAGCTATTGTTACTATAAAGTTGAAAGTATATCATATTTATATTTGTAGGTTTCACATTTAAATTATTATAATAATAAAGTTAATATTTTTCTTTAAAACTTTTGTTTTATCTATAAAATTGATTTTTGACTTTATAATGTTATGCAATAAAAACAAAAATAGATGTTTCTGTAATGCACTACTAGTTCTAACCAATCTTGTTAACGTTCATATCAAATTAGTTTTTCGGAATTAAAAATGCTGATTAGTTTAGTTTATAAAATTATAAAAGTGTAAATTTAGTTATTGAAATTGTTTAATGTCAATTATGTTAACTTTTATTTTTGTAATTTAAAACATCAAAATATTTTTGTTTGATGTAGTTATAGACTAGAATGATCATTGTTTAATAACTATTTAAATTAAAAAGATATTGTATAATTTTTAAATTTAAATTTACTGATAATTATAATTTTAGGGACGGCTAGTTAGACCTTTCCGTGGCTTTGTATTCAAGGATGGGTCGGGCGGCGTTGTTTTTGTCTAGTACCGTGTATTGACTGTGTTTCATAAAAATGATTACCTCTTGAACAATAATTTTATGGTTGTTGAAAAAAAAAAGAAGAATAATGATTATATGGTTTATCACGTCACGATTCTTTAAAATTAAATAGGAAAATGGTCATAAGCTACTCTTCTATATCGATTTTATTCTCAGTACTTGTATCTTTTTATTAGCGCTATAATATTGTAGCTGCTGTGCCCATGGGGAGATTATAAAGAACAAAATAAAAACAAATATCATGTTGAAAGTTTTAAGATTGTTAAAATGTTTTAGATTTGAGAAGGTATGTTTGGATTGTTGTTAATTATTTATTGTATATTGTTGTAATATTTTTTTATTTAACATTGTTTATTTTGTACGTGTCATTGGATATTTTTTGATAAATATTTCTTGGAAAAAAAAGGACCTCATTTTTCCATTAAGAAAAATTTAAAATAAAAAAACATAGATTTAAATATTTTTTAACTTTATATAAAATTATTTTTATCCTTATATAATATTTGTTTTTTAAATTTGATCATGAATATGTTTGGTATGGCACAATGCAGCTTCAGGATGTGATGTGTACCAGTCAAAAAGCGGAAATGACCAAAGCAATTAAAACTAACAATTTTTCTCTTTTATTTGCAAGACAGGTATTAGGAGTCACGAGACACAAGTGACTGAAGTGAGTGGTGACCTCGTTCCAGATAACTATGATTTTTATTATTCTTTTTGTAATTATAAAGGGATATACCATTATTAATTATGGAACATACTAGTTACTAAAAGTTATACAGTAATTTTCTTTTTTATTTTACCATGAATATTTACAGAATCTGTGCACCGAAAAATAAATATAAAATCTATTAGCTACATAAGAAAAGTCTTTTCTTCTTCTTATTTCATCGAGAAAGAATTCAAATCCCACTTTAAGATTATCTCTTTTGAATGTATTTATTTTACCAACTCCTTGGCATGAAGTAGGAACAGACAATTTTAGCTTCCATCAGCGGTTTTCAGAAATGTGTTGTTTGTTTAGAAGGTAACGAGCTTTAAAATCACGTTGTACTGTATAAAATCAATTTTATAAAATGTTTGTGGTATGTGTTTTAGATTTATGGTGAATAAAGTTTGGTAATGGGTAGAATTGATTATAGAAAAAAAAAATTGGCTCCTATTTGTCTTAGTATTGAAAGATTAATTCTTACACTTCTTAAAAATACATATTCTTATAAAAATCTACGGCTGGGATTATTTTAAATACATATTGCAATTTTATTCAACAGTTTAAAATCAATTTTACCCAACTTTAAAATAAATGATCCAAACGTTTCTAAGTGCAAGACCTGTAAATTATATTTTATTTGCACTCTAACATAAATTCTAATTCATCAAAATATAAAAAAAAATTCAATTCATCTTTAAAATATATACTAAAACAAAAATAATTTTCTTAAAATCAATTACACCCAATTTTATCATAATCTAAAACAAACGAACTTGTTGATTTTAATTTTGATCTGAGAGAGAGAGTGTGTGTGACATATGCAGTTGAAACAGAGACACCCTGTAGTCAAAGAGTCTAAAATGGGTTCTGTTAGTGGTAGATAGAAATTAATGTGATGTGCATGTGGTAGGTGAGGGAAGGAGTTTGTAACCCGCAATGGAATATTTGACAAAGAAATCAGAACAAAAGAAAGGAGGGGTTATGCTCAGTTTAGAATTTTCAAATGGAACAGTATTCAAGTAAGAGAACCAATTTATTTAAGAAGCAAACAACTCTGCCTAGTGCCTCTTACCTCAGTTACATAAACATTAAACAGTGGTAGTAACGAGAGAGTGTAGTGTTAAAACATGGCCACTGTCAAGCAAATTGGAAAGAAGGCTTGTGTGATTGGTGGCAGTGGATTTATGGCATCTTTGCTAATTAAACAGTTGCTTGAAAAGGGTTATGCTGTCAACACAACCGTTAGAGACCCAGGTTCCTCTTCCTCCTCTCTCTATGATAATTGCGATCTCTCTTCTATTTGGTTATCTTTACCAGAAAATTTTTCCACATTTGAACCCTAATAAAAAGATTGTTTCATAGTTTCATACTTTACCATCATTATCATAATCATTAGATATAATCTTTATACTTGAGTGACTTGACGATGCTCTTTTACTTTAGTCCCTACGCACACAAAAAATTGGGAGATTTAAGTGAAGTAACTTTAAAAAAATATGTAAGTAGGGTTGGGAAAAAGTATTTAGAGCATTGATTGGCGAAGCATACTGTAGATACGTATCAAGTTTATGTCATCTGAGAATTGTACATACAATTTATCATGCATCCTGTGTAACGTAATATATCGTCTAGAATTTATAACTGTCATATAAATTATATGATTCAGTAATGCTATATTTGTATGTTAATCTTTATGCAGTATAAAATTTATGCGTCGTCGCCTCTATAAATTTATCTCATTATACGGTTCAAAAAATAATATTTTAATTAGCGTAACGATTCCCTTCTCTTAAGTACATTGTATTTTCCATCGATTCTTACTTCATCGTTTTGTTTTTTTTGTTTATTGAGTTTCTCTGTTTTCGAAAAGATTAGGCATAGTTTACTATTATCTACTACTAGTTGGAACTAATACCTACCATATCGCTAGCTCATCCGATATTTTTATATAACGTTAATGTAATGGTTTCATTCTCACTAACTCTCTGCTCCTTTCCATTAGCTGCTTTCAGATTCTTAGAATCTTCTTCAGATTCATTCTTTCTTTGGAGCTTGTGCAATTTTCTCCATCTTCTCTTTCCAGGATATCCAGCATAATCACGATTCCAATTTTTACTTAATATCCCAATGAGTTGTTTCGTATCTTATAGCTGTATATAACATGCTTTGGGTTCTACAATTACATCCTAATTAAATTAAATATTAAGAATAGAAAGGACTTAAAATAAGAATGCTAGATGAATTAAAAAATGAAATGATGTATATGAATTACGACATAAAATCTTATATATTAATTAATCTCTTCGTATTGTTTTCAATAACATGATGGTAAATGACGAATACAAAGAAGGTAAATCTTTATAAGTTCAAATATTATTTTTTATCCTCTTATATCACTTGCATAGATCTGTAACTTCTGAACATTTAATCATGAAATCAGTATGATAATGCGCGAAAATTTATACTTCTCACTATGGCGCATAAATTTATCATTCTGAGAAATCATATATGCACTATAATTTATACTACATTGTAACTTCTTGTAATTATCAAGTCATAATCTATTGGAATCGTATAAGTTGATCTTTTTAAACTCCATTCACAGTATATACTATATTTTAAAGCCTACTTCGATCAATCAGCCAAAAAATTGCACTTTATTACGTCCATAGTCCTTATATATCTCTATTTTATTTACTCTCTGCATTAAATGTGTGTTTTATTTGGTCCACATAAAATACTCACAATTATACTATCTATAAATAATAAGGATGATGAATTTGCGTAAATTTTCTCTAATATTATTGTTTCATATAAGTTAAAACAGGAAAAAGATGTATCAGTATTTAGATTAAAGACTCTGTTTTGAACTGGTGTTAGAATGGTTGCTCAGAAATTGAAATTCTTTATTTTTGAAAAAGTTATTCCAGTCTTTGCTTGCATTAGAAAATCAGAAAAGTATACTATAATTCCGATTAGAACTGGGATCCAAGCAGAGCTATAATAACATCGTTTGGGTTCAACAAATTTAAATAAACAATTCGTTTACTTTTTAAAATTTTCAAAGTTAAAAAAAAAAAATTTTGAAATAAATTAAACTAAATATTCGCTAAATTTATAATTGAACGTTTATGTGTTTTACATTGAAAATGCAAAAAAAAGAAAAGAAAAAGAAAGGATGCATTGAAAATGTTTATTTATTTTACACGTGAAATATAGCTTAAAAACATATTTGACTCAATCAGTTATACGTATTCAACCAACAGCAAGTATTTGGCTCAATTAATTAATATGTAGGAGGATTTGAGAAGTTATATCACCAAGTTATGAGTTTTTTTATATGTAATTTCCTCAATAATTTTCAAATCATTTAGAAGGGTTCCTGGTTGAATTAATTAGCATTTCTATGTGCAATTTTTGTTCTTACTGGGACAATTCTTAAAGACGCACTTATCCTTAATTTAACTTTCACTTAATGTAAATATTCCTTTCAGTTTTTGGGTTGCCCCTCTTGTATCCATTACCTAAGTTCCAAAACAATCCCTCAGAAGAAACACAAAATCCAAAAGAAAAAGCTATTTAAGACCAGTTAGGTAACTCAAATAAGATTTTGTTGCGAACAAAACATTTATTTATGTATTTCCTGCAGTTAATCCCAAAAAAATATCTCACCTTGTGGCACTACAAAGTTTGGGCGAATTGGAAATATTTGGAGCAGATTTAACGGTTGAAGAAGATTTTGATGCCCCTATATCAGGTTGTGAAATTGTGTTCCAATTTGCTACACCTGTGAACTTTTCCTCAGAAGATCCTGAGGTAGATTGAACCTTGAAACTGCTTTACAAATTTTTTCCACCATATTGGATGCTTTTACACTTTTATTTGTGTGTTGATGAAAAATATTAATGCCAAAATAATTCTTCAAACCACCATTCAGAATGACATGATAAAGCCAGCAATCAAAGGTGTATTGAATGTGTTGAAAGCATGTGCACGAGCAAAAGAGGTGAAACGAGTCATCTTAACATCTTCAACAGCTGCTGTAACAATAGGCCAACTCAATGGGACTGATCTAGTTATGGATGAAAGTAACTGGACTGATGTGTGATGCTTGAAGCTGAAAAATATCATAATTGGAGATAAATAATCATAACTACATCTACCTCCAGTGTCACTCCTAGCTGGCAATAATGAACTCATTGGATAGAGTGTGACCAATAAAGATTCATCTATCTCGTGCAGGATGTCAAAGCCATCCAAAGCACTGTGCAGAAAGCACGTGAGATTTGCTAAGAAAATCTGCATTGATCTCATCACTGGTACCATACTCTCTGCAACCAGTTACTTCTCTCACTCCAGACATAATCAGGTGTTGGGTTGGCCGTGCCTTAATAACAGGTTCACAAACTACCATTTATGCCTAGTTTGGATAAACTTATGAATAAGTGCTTATAGGAGAAGAAAATGAAGAGGTAAAATGGATCTAAACTCTCTCATAGACTTTAAAATCAACTATATATTACTCTGAGTTTGACTTTTAGGAAGAAATTTAATTTATTTTATCTATTTATTTTGTTCATCTACGATGCCTACTCATAAGTTTATCTAATGACCCTTATCCACTAGTTTAAGGACATTTGTATCACATTTCAAACTCCATTGACCATGCTGAATTCTGGTTGGCTCTTTGAATGTTTTGATGGCACTTTATTGACTTGCAGGCAATGATTTCTTCCTTTAAGGCTATGAAGTACCACAATTTCTGTCGGGTTCAATATCCATCTCTCATGGAGGATGTTTGCCGAGAACATATCATTTGTGGCAGAGAAGAAAGTCAGCTTCATGATTGATACGTCATTTTGTGCTCATAATACTAGTGTTCACTGAAGCACCAAAGTTCTAGCAAGCGATACCTCAAGTATAAAATTTCAACTGAGTAAGCTTCCAACCTCCATTTGGGTGAAATGTTTATCAGAATAAAATGAGACTTGTGAATTGTGTCTTGGTTTTCTCAAAAGAATTTCAATCCTGTTGAAAATTCTTAGAGTGGGCCATGCCACATGGCAAGGACTACTTTAATCACATAGAAACTTAAAAAAATGTATTTTAAAATTTAATATTTTTCAACTTTGCAAAGCTGCAAAATTCAAGTGTTTAAGACCAGTTAAATTTCTACTTTTGAAGCCACACATGGCAGATAAGACAACAGCTTTTTGTCAGGGAAATTCTCTTCATTTGTGTTTGGTTTTAAGTAACCAATAATAAGGCCACCTCAATTAAACTTGTGCAAAAGTGTAGAATGTTTTATGAAGTCCAATTTTATGGGAATTACTTTTGTGGAATCTGCATTGTGTTGATTTGGCTGGAAAAAGACTTCATTATACTTTCATTTTTAAGTCTTACCAATACTGCTAATAGCATTCTTTTCTCTCTCATTAGAAACATGTCTTCATTCTATTGAAGCCAAGTATCACTTTGTAATTTCAGATTCGATGATATCCCCTCCAAGGCAAAGTTAGTCATATCTTCTGAGAAACTTATCAAAGAAGGATTCAGTTTCAAATATGGGATTGAAGAAATTTTTGACCAGACAGTGGAATACTTAAGGTCTAATGGTGCCCTAAAGAACTAGATTTTGAAAATTTTACTGTTCTTGCGAACTCTTCATTTTGTTATCTAATTGCAATTTACTTGAAGTTGAATGTGATGTGATACATTAAGCGAATAGCTTCGAATCAAGGATACAGTATTTACATGATAGAGATCAAACTTGTCAAGCAATTGAAAGTAGCAGAGAAAATTCTCTGCCTCATACGAAGTCAAAAGTTAAATGAATAATTGAATCACTTATTTGAGTACAATACAATTTGGTTCTTAAAATAAGGTATCATTTTTTATCTTAGTCAAAACATAAATTTGGTCCTTGAAATTAATATTATTGATTGATTTTGTGCTTAATATTAAGAAATAATAAATTAAAATTTTAAATTTAATAATTATTAATTATTTTTTATTTTTAATATTGAAGATACTTTCAAGAATAGAAAGTAAATAGGCCATAGAGAACTAAATAAATGGGTTCAAATTTTGTAAAAAAATTTAGATAAATAAATTTGTAAAAGATTTATTTAATATATTCAAGAAATTTATTTTATCATATTATATTATATATATTTATATTTATATAATATTTATTTAATATATTTATTTACATATATATATATAGTTAAACTTTATTAATAATTTTTGTTTATAGATTTTATTTTGTAAATATTTTCTTTTTATCGTTCATTAATTTTTTAATAAAAATTTAAGCAATGCGTCTTATCAGGTTTTGAGATCATATTAGATTTTAATAGAAAAAAATTTTCACGCATGCCAGGTTCATATGATCAGACTTCAAAAACCTTTCATATCTATATACCTTAATCAACTTGATTTTTAATATTAATGTATGTTAAAATTTAAATTGACGAAATATTACAAAAATTAAACACTAATTGTTTATTTAAGAATAAAGAATTCTATGGATAGTAATGCAATATAGTGTTTTGGTAAGTTATGTATATCTAAAATAAAAGCTAAAATTTCAGGAAACAATTACTTTATTACAGTTTTGTTATTTTGATTGTGCTTAACAGACTTAGCATTGAAGTTCATATTTTTTTTTCTCCACACTTTTTACGTCGTCTTTTTTATATGTTGTAATATCTAAATTAAATAAAATTTGAATCTGAAAATTGGATTTGAATCCAGCAACTAAGAAATTGTCTGGGACAAATATTTTTTTAAATGAAAAATATATCTGTATTATATTAAGTATTAAATATATTTATTATTATCTATATTTTTAATTATGAAGAAATTATCAAATTAAAATAAGGTATTTCCATATTGTATTTTCTAAATCCTCTTCCATTAAGACTTTGACTAAATAACATAAAATGGTTTACGTTAATAATATGGATCAGTTAGAATTTTTGTTCAATAACCAATTAAATCATTGATTTTCTTTAAAATTAATTATAAAAATTCAAATTGTTTTAATTCAGTAAATAAAGAATGATTTTAAAATTATAAGCAGTTGTTTGGATTGTATGAAATAAATTATTTTTGTTAAATATGTTATTGAAAAGTATATGAAATAAATTATTTAGATGAAATATTCTTAACATTAATAGTTAAGGTGGGAAAAATTGTTAAATTGTTCAATAATCATATTTGTTGATTATAATAAAAAATGCTGATATGTGAATTTGTTAACATCAAAACTAGTTTAACCGAATCACTCATCAATCAAAGAGTTTAGGTCTTTGTAATGAAAAAGATAATATTCCCTTAGGTAAGACTGAATTTTGTATTTCTAGTACAACTGAAGATCAACGTGAAAGACCAACCCTTCTGGATTAGTTGTGGTTGAAAGATCAGAAGATTCAAATAAAAATTTCATTGATGGGTTGAATTATGACCATAGACCAACCAACGTGAAAGCTATATGCATCATTGTTCTCTTCCAAGATTCTATATCATTGCAAGACATGGGCTTAGGGAATTAGAATGTGATAGACAAGTTCAGTGAAACTAACTACTTGTATAAGCATATAAATATTGTAAGTTTCCTAACCATGACACAAACAACACACATAAGACAAAAATCAGAGTCATTTTCTCATTGAATATCATTCTATCTTATTAATTACCTTTCATTAACTTTACATGTTCATCTTATGCTTTTAATTTGCTCTTATTTCCAATCAAATCTTTACAATTTTAGTTGAATTATAAGTTGAAGTGTTTCTTTAGTGGCTTATGAATTTACAGATAAGTAACAATTTCTTTCATAATGTAATCGTTTTAATAAAAAGAAATCATCATGTTTGCAATCAGCTTAATTTTTCATCTAAGTAATTTTTCGGTTTGAAATTTTTTTATTTTAATTATAAAAATATATTTTTATTTTTAAAAATTTATATAAAATATAAAAATATTTATTTATTTTAATTATTTTTTATACAAATTTTAAAAATAAAAAATAATATAATATTATTATAAATAAAAATAAAATTGAAAACATTTACTATGAAAAAAAGATAATGAATGCTCTGAACTTGTAAAATTTTTCAATAGATATAATATGGATAAAATCAACTTCACACACAAACCAAAGATTGCAAACAGAAATTAAAGATAGAATGCTCTTTTAATGTCATAAAAATATTCGTATGTTTGATAAACTAATAAATAAATTAGTTAAAATTTGAAAAATTAGTTGTAATCTAAAATATAAAAAGTAAAAAGTTAAAAATTAAGTAAAAGGAAATTATATAATTAATAAATTATTAATTAAATTAAAAAATATTTTTATAAAATTAATTATTAAACTAATTAATAATATAAAAATAATAAATTAAATTAAAATATGATAAATATGTTATATTTTTTAATAAAAAAATATATTAAAAACTAATTACATAAAATTTTATTTTTTAAAATAAAAAATATTTATTTTTAATTTTTATATAAATAAATTTTAAATAAAAACATCAAATAAATATTTTTATAATTTTAATTTTTATCCAACTGTTTAATATTTTTTAATAAAATAAATAATATATTAAAATAATAATTTAAAATATAATATTTTATAATAATATAAATTAATAATATTATTTATAAAAAACCAAATAATATTAAACTTAAAAAATAAATAAATAAATTATATCTTATATTATAAAATATATTAAAAATAAATAAAATATTTTAGTTAAAAATTAAAAATATAAAAATTATTCAAATTCATTTTTAAAATGTTAATAAATTATTTAAAAATAAATTATTTTATTCTAAATAAATTAAAATATTTAATAAATTTTCAACTAATAATTTAAACTTTCATCTAACTTTAAAAAATTATAATTTACAACTACTAAACATGCAATAAAATATAATCAACATTTTTTTCATGTAAAAAGTTCCTTTTTTTAGTTCCGAAACATAAATTATAAGATAAATAAAAATGTTTGTAAATCCCATATGACATCTTATTTAATCCATAGTGTCAACTTACCCACCAAGTTGTTTTATCATTATAAATAGTGAATTATAGATGATGCAATATGTGGGTTCTGTTGTTGAGAAGTTCATTATTACATATTACTTCTAAATAGGTTTGGAAACAGAGGCTTTCGTTACTGATTACGGATTAGTACTGAATTAAATTGATTAGTCTACAATAATGGTATTTTTATACCATATACTTCTTTTTCAGATCTATTTGGATGAATATTTTAGTAGGCTCTTTTCAATTGATTATCTTGAAGAATAATTCTTTTAATTTTCTTGTTATTACGCTGTCTTCTTTTTTCCCTCTTTTATTGCTTTAATATTTTTTAATAATTAAAGCCAGTATATTCATTATATTTTATTATTTTGCTATTTATATATATATATATTTATTATTTTTATTTAAATATATTATATAAATGACAAAATAAAAATTTAAATTTTTTTATGAATAAAAAATATAGTAATAAAATTAAGAAAAAACTATAAATATTTAAAAGTAAAATTTTATCTATTTTAAAAATTAAACTAATTAATTTAAAATAAAAAATTGAAAATTTATTATATGGCTAAAAATTTAAAGATAAATTTTAATTTTTATTCAAATAAAATATTTTTAAAATAAAAATACTTAAATTAAAATTGTTTAAATTTATAAATATTTTAAATTTCTTGAAACATGAAATGTTTCATGTAAAAAGGTTGTCTCCATCTAGGATTTTCCAGTCATTACGTACTTTCATATGTTTCGATTGAATGTTCGATATGAAGTAGGGTAGATGAGATGGGGATTTTTTATTGTTTTGTTTGGCATGTTTGTAAAGACTTGCTGATGTTGGAATCATTGGTGAGACGGCATCACACCAAGCATATCGATACTTACCTTCAACAGGATTAGTAGCGCGTTAATTCCAAATAACTGAAAGACTACAATAAAATTATTTAAGAAGTTTTTCTCCACTGTCCTTGTATTAGCTGGTGTAAGTTTCATCCTTTGGAGTCAGAGAGAGAGAGAAAGAAAAGATGGCCAGTATCAAGCCAACCCAAAGGAAGAAGGTTTGTGTGATTGGTGGCAGTGGATTTGTGGCGTCTTTGTTGATCAAACAGTTGCTTGAAAAGGGTTATGCTGTCAATGCCACGGTTAGAGACCCAGGTGTGAAATATCAAATATGCTGTGAAATTGTTTATTTGTTAACAAAGAAACTGTTTATTTATTAAAGTGCTAACGCTTATATAATGTTTGGTTAAAGGAAAAGATGGAACATGTTTTTACAATTTAAAATAAGTTACAAGAAGGAAAAAACTGAGAGTGATCAAATATTTCTTGGCGCTTCATAGTCTCTCACTATAATTGTTGCATTTATCATATAAGATGGGACAGAAAGGGTAAAAGTTGGTGGACTGCTGGATTGCACTTTACCTATGGTTTTCTTTGTTTAGCTTGGCTTTGTGTGGATGAATGAGTGAAATAAAGAAGAAAAATAAATAAAATATTAATAAAATAAAAAGTATTTGTTTGAATGAATCAAAAATAAAAAAATAAAAATAAATAAAATATTTTTTTATATTGTATCAAATAAACAAGATTCAAAAATAAATATTGTATGAAATAATAATTCTATGTAATAAAAGAAGTTATTATTATATTTTCCTCTTAAAATATCTTTATTTCTAATATTTCCTATATTTTCTCAAATTCTTTACATAAAAGCACTTACCAAAAATTGCCTATGCCCCGCGTCTCCTAAGTTAGCCTGCCCTATTTCTAGGCTCTCTTTTATATGTAAGGAGGCTCAACAATTCAAAAAATTCTTTCTCTTAATTTTATCAAATAATTTTAAAATAGAAATTTTAATTTTCTCTTCCTATAATTTTGTCAAAACTAAAATATAGTTTTTAAAAGTTACTCTGTGTGCTTACAAATCAAATAAGGTTCGGTTTACTCACCAAAATTTTGTCATAATAAAAAAATTAAGATCATTTATATAAAATTTCAAAATTTAAATTTTATTATTTTTATTCATATAAAATATGAATCAGGACTTTTAGCAATGATACATAATTTTTTATAAAAATATCTTCTCATTTATTTTTTGAGTGAAAAATAAGAAAGATGAAAATATATCTTTTTTAGCTTTTAGGTATTTTAAAATCCAAAGAAAAAGAAGTATTATTCACGCAATCTACACTTGAAATTTAAATATTTTAATTAAAAAGAAGAAAATGAGATAGAAAAAGTTTGATTTTTTTCTTCTAATGATATACTTTATTAAGTAATTTTTAAAAATAAAAAATAAAAATAAAAAAATAAGTATACTATAAATTTATTTAATTAATATAAAAAATATATTATTAATTTTTTATTTTTTTTATTTATTTAAATAAAAAATATTTTTTTATATATTTCTGTTTGTTAACTTTTATTTTCACGATCTTTGATTCTTTATTTTTCTATCTCTTTCTACTCCTGTTTTTCGTTCTTATTTGCCATAATCTAAACAAAAAAGCATGAGTCAGAGTTCTTTCCTTCATCTCCTTCCGTGCATATTCTGCATTCGTGAAAAAATATGTTGCCATAAGAAACTTGTGTTGGTGCCAGTTAAGAGCTAAGTACTTGAGTTCTCATCAGTATACCGTGGTGAAAGTAATAGAAATTATAAGAGGTAAAATAAAATTTTATCAAGATTTGTTCTCGGCTGAAGTTCTTATAACAATGCTGTGTGCAGGTAATTCTAAAAAGATATCTCACCTTCTGGCTCTGCGAAGTTTGGGCGAATTGAATATATTTGGAGCTGAATTAACAGTTGAAAAAGATTTTGATGCTCCTATAGCAGGCTGTGAAGTTGTTTTCCAGCTTGCTACGCCTGTGAACTTTGCTTCTGAAGATCCTGAGGTAGAGTGAACCCTCAACTGCATTATAGATTTTAGAATAAAATATGTTTTTAATCTCTCCAAAATTTTGTAATTTTAATTTTAGTAACTATTTTTTAAATGATAAATTTTAATTTCTCATTTTAAAATAAACTATCTATTATTAATCATTAATTATACGTATGTGTCATACATATCTATCATTGGTTACTTTAAAAATTAAAAATAGTTTATTTTTAAAAATGAAAAATAAAAAATTTGTTATTTTAAAATGAAAAAATAAAATAAAAAATTTCAAAAAAATTTAAAGATTAAAAACATTTTATCCTACATTTTACAACGAAATTGAATGCTTCTAGACGTAAGTGTGTTGAAGAAAAAAACTAACTGTTTTGCAAATACTGTTCAGAATGACATGATCAAGCCTGCAATCACAGGCGTATTGAATGTGTTGAAAGCATGTGCACGATCAAAAGACGTTAAACGAGTGATCTTAACATCTTCAGCAGCTGCTGTTACTATAAACAAACTCAAGGGGACTGATCTGGTTATGGATGAAACCAGCTGGAGTGATGTTGAGTTCTTGAGCGCTGCAAAGCCACCAACTTGGGTAAAAACCAAACCTTCTTCACAACTTGGGATGGGGATGACGAAAACAAATAAAAATAAAAAATATTTTTTTCAAATCAAACGCTCCCTTGATGGTTAGATAGATTTTGAAGTAAAGTTGATCCAAACGTGCAGGGGTATCCTGTCTCCAAAACACTAGCAGAGAAAGCTGCGTGGAAATTTGCTGAAGAGAATAACATTGATCTCATCACTGTGATACCTACTCTCACAACTGGTCCTTCTCTCACTCCAGACATCCCATCAAGTGTTGGCCTGGCCACGTGCCTTATAACAGGTTCAAACACTTCCAAATCTATACTGGTTTAAGGACCATAGTGATTGACCCATAATGTTACAATGCCTTTTTCTTTATACATTGCAGGCAATGATTTCCTTATAAACGCCTTGAAAGGTATGCAGTTGCTGTCAGGTTCAATGTCCATCACTCATGTGGAGGATATTTGCCGAGCACATATATTTGTGGCAGAGAAAGAATCGGCTTCTGGTCGATACATTTGTTGTGCTCATAATACTAGTGTCCCTGAGCTTGCGAAGTTTCTTAGCAAGAAATATCCTGAGTATAAAATTCAAACTGAGTAAGCTTCTAACCTTGACTTTTGGTGTGAAATGTTTATCACAACAAATAGCCTTGCCACTTGGTCTTGGATTTTGTTTTGTTTTGGGAAAGATGAAAATGGCAATCAATTTTTCTTTTTGAGGGACTAAATTAATGTTAAAAAAAGATTGAGAGCAACTTTTACATCTTTTTATCTTTTCGAGATCAAATCTTTTAAGGATCAAAATAACAATTAATTCCATTTTAAAATTTAAATTTTCTCAACCTTGCATAGCTGCTAGATTCGACTGTTTCAACGGTTGGGCTTCTATTTTTGAAGACACATGGCAGATAATAGCTTGTCGTCAGAGAAATTCTCTTCGTTTGTGTTGGTTTTCACCAATAAGGTCGCCCTTGATTAAACTTGTGCAAGACTGTGGAATCTTTAGCGCATCCAATTTCATGGGCATAAATTTCTGAGGAATCTGCTTTGTGTTGATTTGGTTTGAAAATGATTTCATTGCACTTTCAGTTTGATTTTTGAAGCCTTACGAATACTGTTAATAGCCTCCTTTTCTCTCACAGCAGAAACATGTTATCCGTTATCTATTGAAGCCAAGTATCACTTTGAAATTGCAGATTCGATGATATCCCCTCCAAGGCGAAGTTAGTTATCTCTTCCGAGAAGCTTATTAAAGAAGGATTTAGTTTCAAGTATGGGATTGAAGAAATTTATGACCAGACTCTGGAGTACTTGAAGATCAAGGGGCCCCTGAAGAAATAAATTTTGAAATTTCTACTGCTCTAGCGAACTCTCTGTTTGTCATGTATTTGCAGTTCTCGAATAAGTAATAATCAAGGGGAATAGTAGGTTCATCCTGTCAGTCCTCTACTGTATTACCACCTCATAAAATACAAACTATATTCCCACTTAGTTAAAAGAAGAGCTCAATCACTTTGCTGTTATGTTTCCGTTCGATTATGCTTACTGTTCAATTTTTCTGTACATGTTTTTACTCCATGCACAAATAATATGTGCTTGAATAATCAAACAATAGAGATCTGTAAATCTTAACAGAAAAATTGTACAATAAGATAAAAGAAAATAATTAGTCGTTGTTTGAATTAAAGCCTGGTTTTATATCTGCTATCATATTGGAAATCATACTAAGCAATTAGCTTGCTTGCAGATGATTATACTGTCGCAGGGATAGGTTCGAAATTGGGTGAAAAAGTTATCAACGATGCAATTTAAGTCACACTTCTTTGCATCCTCCCAAACCATGAAGTTTACTTAACATACCTTTTTTTACCTTGACACTCTGCTATACTTTTTATTCATTAAACTTACGTGTAGGATTCCCCTAACATTCCCGATGTTATTCCTCATCTATTTCATAATCCCAGTATGCTAAAGAAGTTAAATCGTTAACTAAGTAAGCAAAATAGAAAGCAGATATTTACACATCCCAAAACACTAGTAGACCGGCAAAGATTAACGGCTATGCAATCTGCGCAGCACCTTTGAACTCTCAATTGATGAAAAGTCGTGGGTTTCTAGCTGGCCCACTTCAATGGGCACCTCCTTTAATGCAGCAGGAGATGTTCCACAATGATTTCCACTATGCTCCTTACAGAGCTGAGATAATGCTTGAACAATATCCCTCATTGGCGGTCGGCTTTTGGAGACTTCATTGACACATTTGAATGCAAGTGAGGCCATGTCATTAAGCTTATGCACATCATATTTTCCATTCAGTTGTGAGTCCACAATTTCTTCCCATCCAACCTTACCCTCACTTTCCATGGCTGCCTAATCATAACCAGAAAGAAATATTGCATGAATCCTAAGTATTTAACGGTTATTCACTTATGTATTTTCAAATGCATCAAAATGTATACATGCATCACAACACAAGCACATTCGTAGAGACCCACATATAGATACTGTTCTTACTAGTTTTACATATTCCATGAGCCCTTGCTGTGGATTCCTGCCTGTGATAAGTTCAAACAGTAGCACACCAAACTATAAAACATCACTTTTCTTAGTGAAGGTTCTTGTAGACAAATACTCTGGATCAAGATATCCAAAGGTTCCTCTGACATTTGACATGCGAGGTTTGATCATCTCTGGTCTGGAAAGCCCAAAGTCAGTGACCTGCTCAGTAAAATATAAATGTTAAACGTACATTGAAAAGAAAGGTTTTAAGCTTCAATCTTGACAGCAGCAGAAGGGATATAATAAAAAAGGAGAATTGCAGCAGCATCTTTACAAAAATAAGGTATCATTGTCCGAAAAGCATCTTTTGAATCAAGAAAACTACAACAGTTTAGTTCTTCCTAACAGCATCATCAAGATAGAGGTAAGGTAATATCACTTTGGTGAAATATATAGAAAAGCAGAATGTGGGGAATGCAATACGTAAATAAAAGAACAAATCACGAGAAAACTATCCCAAGATTCCCAGAAGTAATAATGCACCAATGGAAGTTTTAAAGTATCATCAACACCCCTCTTTCATCTTGTGCAAACTAAATGTGAAAAGGTTACCTTGGCTCTCATAAACTGGTCCAGCAGGATGTTAGAAGATTTGATGTCACGGTGCACAACAGGAGGAGAAGCCTGCAATGAGTTGCTTTTAGAAATAAGAAGAAACCAAAAGTAAACCTATTCCATTACATGTTTCCATGGGTAAGTTTACTAACTTAATCAGTAAGAAGTATACTACATACCCCACAATGTAGATATTCCAGTCCCCTTGCGACATCTAGTGCTATGTTAAGCCTCAAATCCCAGCTCAACGGCTGATGATTATTGTCTAAATCATCACCACAAAGAAAGGTAAGTAAATAGAGAACATGAAGAGTTCAAGTAAAAATTCTTCTAAGCTCTAATAGAAAATATGAAAATTTGAGTTTCCTAGGATTATTTTGTTCAATAAGCATATGGTAAGTTGACTATATGTCAAGTTGGTGGAAAGCAGGCCAATATATAATCAGATTAACCTTATCAGCTTGAATATGTGATTGTGATTTTATTAGTAAAAATCCCACAGCAATTTTAAGGTACAATGAAAATGATAATAATGAGGAAATTGTTAACTTCAGTCCTTCAAACTAGTTTATAAGCATCCAAAAGTGGTAGATTTTTATGTAATAAATACTTATTTTCCAATAGAAACCTATCACTTTTAGATGGTTAAAAATCAGTTCTAAGGATTAAGGTTAATAAAACCATAATAATAATAATAATAATAATAAACCACAACATAAACAACAGAGCATCACGCACCACATAGCATGGTATTGCACTTGCAAGAAATTAAAAATAAACTCCAGTCAAGGATAATCAAATGTTTTACTTTCTAAAGACAAAAGTCAAAACAACTCAGACTTCTAAACTATTGAGTTAGATAAATTCACTGATGCATCATCTACATACAACAATGCAAATTCACATGCTCCATAAAATTTAGACAAATATTAAGGTCAAACTATTTTCTATCGAACAAAGAACAAAGCCAAAGGACATGGAGAGCATCTACACCATCCTACATTTTCCAAACAAATTTTGCCTGCTAGTATAAAATGACAAGAATTGATGTCTTTCTAACCATATAAATGGGAAGCAAGACTGCCGTTGCTCATGTAAATGTAAAGGAGCATATGCTGTCCTTTTTCTGCTGCATATCCCACCAAATCCACAAGGCTTTTATGATGTAATCTTCCAAGTAATAAAACCTGCTAACAGGAAAGGAAACTTTGAGACTATAAATCCTATTATCATCCAAATTCATCTGACAATTTTTAAATCCCTGAAGAAAAAATAGGTTTAAAGAGTGGTTTGAGAGTATCCTTTTGCAAATTAAAGGGAGTCAGCAGTAGAGTAAACGTGTGCTCCCACCATTATTGCTATGGGAAATAAATTACAAGAACTAGTACAGGACATAGCATGGCATTAATGAGTGTGAAACTTTGAAAGCAATTTACATGGACATTCAGATACAGAGACTGAGTGACATTAATGGAAATCTAAGCATATCATCAGTCATTACCTCAGTTAAAAATTCCTGTTCTCCTTGTCTTGAATTAGTATCAAGAACTTTAACTGCAAGTGTCTCACCTGCAGGCATCTGCGCTTTATAAACAGGACCAAATGCTCCATTGCCAATGATGGTTGTGAAATTAGAAGTAGCCTTTTGAATATCTCTGGAAAAGGATTCACAAGGTCACAGAAACAGAAAGATAACATGAGCAAGGACGGAAAATTGATGGCAACAACTAAAAGAAAAATGGACAGATGCTTCCAAACTTCAGCAACTAAGCCACAGAAAAATATATACAATCCAAAAACCCAAAACTAAATGAAATTCAAAAAAAGTTGGTTTCAGCCCCCCATGGTGATATTCTTTCACAATTCCCCCACTGAATAATATATTTTCTTATCAACCATGTCGCATATCCTAGTCCTTTTTTATTTCTGCTTAGATTTTCCCTCTTCTGCGCCAGAGAAGTTGCATCATAACATTCTCATTGTCTATAATATCCAGGACAATTATCCCATTCTCTCTCTTCAATTGAAGCAAACCCTGGATTTTACCCAAAACTTTTATTTATTTTCCCTCCTCTCTTTGGGTTTCCACATATTACCTTAATTTTATCTATCATACACAACTGTTGGACTTATTTACTTCCAGCAGTTTAAAGCAGCTGCATTCAGAAAAATTATTTTGGCACAAACTTGTCCCTCTTAAGAAAAGCATAATGATTAACAGTAGGGTTAAAAAAATAAGAGACTCCAGTGGCTAAAAATTAATTAACAAGAACCATCAGTCCACAAAATCAAGAAACAACCGAGCAACAGAAGTTAACATACTTGCAAGAATACTTGAGAATTCCACATGCTGAAACTGCATTTTTCCTCCTTAGTCCTTCCAACCATAAAGGCATGTTACTCCACTCAGATGTTCTGGGTGACTCCAGACCTGATAATGTTGAGCCTGAATCAACCCCTTTGGTATCAACAGGGACAGTCAGAGAACTGCTCTTCTCAAGCTTTGTATGCCTCTTTCCATAGCTTATGCAGAATAAAATAGAAAATGCCAAACCCACCCCAACCACAAAGCCTATGCAAATTCCTATTATCAAAATAAAGGTAGTCCAGCTCATCTCATGCAAACTGAGAATATATATTCTAGATACTTCAGTGTCTGCTACACAGGTACCTAAAAATGAACAGACAAAATATTCACAAAACTAATAAGAAGCCACAAAACTACAGAGAAACATAATCCACAGCTCACTTTGTTTTCATCATTATATAACAAGGGAAAACTAACCGCTAAATGGAATTGCATCAACAGGCATTTAGAGTAGTTATATAAATCAGTTTTCTTTAACCAGCATTTCTGAATAAACTATTTCAAATTTTAAATAGATTTATCATTTCTCAGGCAAAGGAAAAAAATGCAAAAGACACATTTTGGTGCGCTAAAATCCCATCAAATATCGCATGTGCTTCCAGATTTCTATCAACGAAGATTTTGCAAACAATAAACTCATTCTAAAAAATATTTAAAAAAAAATGGAAGAAGCAGAGAGAATCCACAATGCAAAAAGACTTTCCGTAAGGGGAATTTCAAAAATCACATAAATTGCCATAACTGAACGGATCATCAGCCACTAACCTGGCTTAAAGCCTACGCAATCACCATTCAATGGTGAAATGAACAATCAATCCACTTCATATAAGCACTCAAATTTTGAAGGTTACTCCGTAATTATGATCTCCTGGTATATAACAAAAAAAACGACACTTACGCTAAGAATTGAAGTCAAACGGACTAAAAGATTGAATTCTCCGGCACTTGACTCATCGAAGAAGCGTAAACAAAACAAGTAGTAATAAAATAAGGAGCAAGAAGAAAGAGAAGAGTTTCAGAGTTTCCTTACAAAGGGGAAAAGGAACATTTTGCATAAGACTTTTACCTTTAGCTGTCCACGATCGTCATCACGTCAATGAAACAAAGACGCAAACAGTGGAAGTGCTGGTATAGAGTAAACATGACATTCCCGAGAGAGAGAACAACGATGAGGGTTTAACGGAGGTTATTATTGGAGGGTTTAGGCGTGACGATAGAGCATGGATTGCAGTGCGTACGGACAAGTTATGTTAAAAAGGGGTTGACCTTTGTATTGACATATGAATACAAGAAGCGACACAATATAAAGCCGCTTAATAAAAAGCCGAGGCACAAATTTTGGAATTTTACCATATCTTTTTCTTATTCCCAATCACGCTTCCCTTTCGTCATTGCTTCCTCAAAATTCAAATTATTACTGTTTTTGTTAACAGTTTTTTCTAACTTCTACTTTCTCTCCTTTCTTTTTTTTATCACTCCAAACAAAGGAGAAATATAAATATTAAAAATGTAATTAATATTATTCACTTTTAAAACGTTGTTATTTATTTTTATAAAATTATTCTTATTTTCCTTATTTATTATAAATCTAATTTTTCTCTGATTTATTATTAAAAGTATATATAAAATATTAATTAATATTTTAAATATTTAAATGAACAGTAAACATATAAACGGAAATAATATATAAAAAATATTAATGATCTATTAAATATTTAAATAAACAATAAATAGATAAATAGAAAATATGTTTTCATTCTCTTTCTAAAAAATGAAAAAAATATATAATATGTTTTGATTGAAGAAAAAAATATAATATTTTTTATTTTTTTATTTTTCTTCACTTTCCTTCTTTTTATCCAAATAAAGTAAAATTAAAAAACTGAATTCCCTAGGCTACAGCTTGGGTGCACTTTTAAAAGAGAAAATCAATCTTCCTTTCTTGGTAAACAATTTTCAATGTGTAAAAACACTCGTCTAAATAAAAACTATTTCAACAAAAAAATATTACAAGTATGTCTTGTAAAGTATGGTGCATTTATAAAATTTTAAGAAATTAAATTAAAAATTTAATGATGTAAATATACATTTTAAAATAAAAAATTACTCTAATTAACAAAAACTTGTTTTAATGAAAATTTTATTATATTTATATTGATTACAAAACTTAAAATACCATTTAATAAAATTATGGAAAATAAAAATATTTAATTAAATAATTAAGAAATCATTTAATATTTATTTTATTTTATTTAATATTCTTATAACACATCACCATATAAGAAAAGATACATAAATTTTTAAAAATAAGAAAAAATGATGTGATTTGATAAGATTAAAAATGAGGTAATCTTAGAGTATCTCCAATCAATTTCTTTAAGTTACTTAACTTGTATTTTCTAATGATATTTATATAAATTTTTATAAATATATTATTAGTATTTATAATTTAAATAACTATTTTTCGATACAACTCACTTAACAACAATTATAATTTTAATATGAGAAATACTTACTAGTATTTTTGAGATATTGATTAAAAAAATTAAAATGAATTTTTATTAAAAATGTTTTTAATGTATTTTTAATAATTTTAATAAATATTTTTACCTTTTATTTTAGCAAAGATCTTTTGAATATTCCAATCTCCTGCAACTTGTGTGGTCTTCCTCCATCTTCTACATTTCCCAATCTTCCTCAATTTTTCCCATCCCTTCTTCTCTTTGATATTTTCCAAATTAAAAAATATCCTTATATATATATACAGAAGTTTACGATCAATTACATCTTTTTTTAATATGTGAATCGTTAAATCTAATATAAATAGATATATGTAACTTTCCATATATATAAACCAATCCTTTCCCTTTCCAAATCATTCACAAGTTTCCATTGTGGGTGAAATCATATCCATCTTCCTCAGTCTCCTTTAATCAATTTCTTATCACCCTGTCGTTCCATTGCGAGGGGAACCCACGGCCTCCTTTGTCATGGTCTGTTCAGCCGTCTAATTTTTTATTATCGTTTTTAAAATTCGTCCATAATATCATTTTACAAAAATTAATTTACATTATTTTAAGATTGGGAATGGATTAATTTATAAAAATTTTTAAAAATTTTAAAAATTTACAATATTTACATAAAATAGAGATTAATTTCTTAATTAATTCTTTTTCCACATCCTTCGATTTTTTAATTGGAATTATCTGATTGTGTTCCGTTTATGTTTTCCATTCAGTTTCTATTGTGTTGCCTGTGTTCCGTTTCTAATGCAATTCAATTTTGATTGCGTTTCGGTTTTCTTTTTTTTTTGTATTGATTCCAATTCAAATTTCTGCCATGTTGCTTAAAATTGGTCCAAACCGGCCCATAATTTTGCTTCAGCAATACGTTGCTTATTTATTGTGTCAAATTAAAAGTCTCTAAGAGTACTTTCGGATATAATTAGAAATTTTTATATAAAGCAATATCTTTCACTAAGTTTCCACATAAAATATTTAGAATTTTTAGTTTAATTTTTAACTTTTCATATTTCTAATCTAAATTTTTTTATAAAGTTTAAAATAATTAATTAGCAATTAAGAGCACATTAATTGTTAATAAATTTTAAGATATTATTTTATTTATTATTATTGTTACATATTTGCAAATTTTTTTATCTTTCGATTTTCACATACAATATTTCATTTTTTTCTCTTAATTTTTGTTATAATAGATTTCTAAATAAGCAAATTTAATTAAAAATTTTAAATAAGTCAATATACATAAAATAAATAAATTAAAAAATTTATATTATAATTTAAAATACTATCTTAAAAAATAATATCAAAAGCAATCATATGAAATGGAATCCTACACATAAATCAGAATAATAGAAAAAATTTTGATTATGTCATTTAAATTATATAGAAATTCTTGAACCCAATAAATAGTTCTTATTAGCTATAATAGATTAACCACCGCTAAAAATAAAGAAACAAATTATATTTGTCAATAAATGATAACTAGAAAATTGCATGTTTAAGGTGATCATACAAGCAGAAACATTAGATACAAATTGAGAACAGGGATAAAAAGAAATTTTAAATTTTTTTATTTTTTTATAACGTAAAAAGTAATGAGATTTAAATATAAGATTTTATATAAAAAAATTTAATTTCGAATATTCCACCAATACACTAATTTTAGTGGTTTGTTGAAATATCTCTATTTAATTTAAAGAAAAAAAATGAGAATGATAAAATTTATTTTGAAAATAAAAAAAATAACAATATTTATATTTTTTTCTTTTTTTTTACCAAACAAAAGAAATGCATTGATATATATATATATATATATTATTTTCAACAAACAAAAAAAAAACCGATAATTGAGTGAGAAAACCGTTGAAAAGATTACTATTAATTATGAAGCATACGCAATAAAATAATTTGTTCCGTTCTTTTTAGTTTTAATTTTCAAACAAAAAAAAAACATATCACCTTTCATCAAGTTTAATATCTCCTTTTCACGCTTCGTTACCCTATATTAGTATTTATCAAGAAAAAAACAGATTCGAAATCTAAATGAAGGAAGAGTAAGAAATAGACTTCAACGAATATAATTATATATTTCTTTTAGGAATTTAATTAGTATGTGAAAAAATATTTTTAGTAAATTCTTGGAGACTAATATTTTAATATATATATATATATATATATGTATATATATATATATATTCCAATAGATACACTTTTTTTATTATAATTAATATATTTAAAAATTCAATTATTAACTAATTGTTATTTTTTTTATAATTAATAGATGACCTATAATTATCTTTATAAGTAGTTTTTATACGTACAAAGAATATTTTTAGTAAATTCTTGGAAATTAAGTTTTTTTAAAAATATATATACTCCAATAGATACCCTCTTTATTATAATTAATATATTTAAAAATTTAATTATTAACTAAATATTTATTTTTAAATTATTAATATATGATCTATAATTATTTTGTAATTATTTTTTAAGCTGGAAGCCTATCAAAATCTTAACGAGTTCTAGCATTTAATTCATCTAATTTTTATAAAAAAAGATAGTTATTAATCGTATTAATATAAATACTTATATTACCTAAATTATATAATTTACTATGTTTACATAAAAATCTCTCTCCATATATATATAACCCATCTTTATTCCTTTAAATTCATTTCTAATTAGATATTAACATAATAAAAAAATTATAATGATTAAATTAAAAATAAGAAAAAAATTTAAATTTTACTTTTAATTTAATATAATTTTCATTAAACTAGCTGAAGCTTGGTTTTTTATTTAAAATAAAATTATATTTTAAAAAATATGATTGTTAAATATGTTTTCGTTAGTATTATTGAATTATGTAATTTAATTTTAAATCATTTTTTGGACTTCAGTTCACTTTCGTATATAAAAGTTTTTTTTAGAAAATTTTATCGTTTTTTTTTGTTAGAATCGTTTATAGCATATTCATAAAAGAAATGTTGAATTTAAATAAACAATCGAGTATTTAAAAAAATATTATTACCAATAAATTTTTTTTGGAAGGTAGATCAAAGCATATTTAATAATGCATTTTAACTAAAATAAAGATTAAATAATTAGTTAATTATTTTAAATTTATTTAATATGATAGTCATTTTTATAATTAGTATTTTTTTAATGTTATTTTATTAGTCTAAATTTTAGCTGTTATGTGAAAGTTATCATTTTATTTTTATTTTTGATATTGATAATTTATTATTTATCAAGAAGTATTATTTTTTATATCATTATTTAATGTTATAATATTTAGCTTAATTATTAAATATTTTATTTAAATTATTTATAATATTATTTAATTTTTATCAATAAAAAATTAAAAAAATAAACAATTTTTTATAAAAACATTATTTAAATTTATTTATAAAAATTAAAAAATATTTCCAACTTTTAAAAAAATATTATTTATTTAAAAATTTATTGACAACATCATAAATAATAAAATAAATAAACAATAGAATCATCAAACTCTTTTTTTATAATATATAATTATCAATATAATAATAATTTTATTTAATATAAATATGTGTAAATAAAATTAAATTAAAAATATTATCCTTATTTTTAATATAATTATTTAAATTAAATAAAAATTATCATAATTTATAATTAATAAACATTCTAATATTTAAATTTAATAATAATATTTTTATTAATTAATTTAACAACTACTACTTTAAGTAATCAATTTGTCAATATATAATCTTTAGTAATTTTTTTAACTTTTAGCTACAATATATTCATTTTTCAACAAAATTTTTAATTTTTAGCTAACTTATTTAATAATTTTTCAGAAAACATCCTACATGCATCAGAATATTTAACGATATCAACATGCACGGTATTCTACTCATATATATTATTATTATTATTATTATTATTATTATTATTATTATTATTATTTAATTATATTTTTAATCTTTTATTTTAGTATTAAAATAATTTTGATCTCTTATTTATTTTAATTTCAATCCATATTTTTTAAAATAGAATAAATATAGCTAATCATTAAATATTTTATCCAATTATTAATGTAAAATATTTTGATTTTTATTTTTTTCCTAATTATTAATATAAAATATTGATTGAAAGATGATATTTTAACATTATTAAATTATCATAAAACGATATGCATAAATTTCATCTACATTTTATTCCAAAATTACAAAATTAATATTTAAAAATTTAAAATAAAAATAATATTTAACATAAAAATTTAAAATCACTAACAAATTAAAACAGTTAGAAAAAGAAAAGATTAATAATTTTACATATTATAAAATATATTTCTACAACTAAATATAAACTTTACATTAATATATCAGTAATTATAAAATATATTTTTAGATTACAAAATTTATAATTTTATAATTATTTATTTTAATATTTATTTCAAAATTGCTTAAATTTCTAATAATATTTTTTATTTGAATTAAAAATTCATCATAAAAATTATTATAATTGATGTAACGATAAGAGGATAAATAATATATTTAAAATTTAAAATCCATCATTTTTATATTAAATAAAAATAACTTATAATGGCTCCATAATTACTATAATTTAAGTCTAATGAATTTCAACATCTTCAGGCCTTGGTACCATAATTTTATAATTTTTATAAGATGGGAGATTTTAAAATTCATACACAATTTGCTTCAGATTTCAATCATTAAAAATAAAAAATAATAATAACCATAACTTAATTCTTGTACATGTTACATTAAGATGTTCCAATTAACTAGGTGATAACAATAAAAATAATTAAATTGAGAGGTTCATATAGGAAGTTAGAAAATTGTGAATTTATTTTTAATTCAAATTAAAAATATATTTTATAAATACTATATTAAATAAACATAATGATGGAGATATAGATAATTTATATATTATTATTATTATTATTTATTATTTATTATTTATTATTTATTATAAAAATATATTTATAATACCTTTAACATGCAGATTTTCTATATTTTTTAAAAAAAATTAAATTTTCAGTTATTTTATAACTTTTATATTAGATTAAAAATAATTATTACTAGTTTTAAATTTAAAATTAATAAGAACCGTTGTATAATACTTACTTTAAATTTCAACCATTGCAAGTAAAAAAATAATAATTATAACTTACCTTTTATGCATGTTACGGTTAGGATAAGATGTTACAACGAATAAATAAAAGTGATACAAAAATAATTAAATAAAAGATTAAAATATATAGTTATAAATTAATAAATTGATTTTTAATTTAACTTAAATATATATTTTATAAATATTATATTAAGAATATATTTATATTTTAATTAGTCTAGATTTAAATTAAATGATTATCATTTTATTTTATTCGTTAATTTAACAATATTTTAAAATTTAGGTATAAATTTATTATCTGTTAAATAATTTTTTTAAAAATTTGACATAAATTAAAATCTACTAGACTTACAAGTTTGTTTAAAAGATAAATGATTGATTAAAAATGTTCATAAATAAGATAAAAAAATTATTAAATAAACTTCAAATAAATATATATATATATATATATTATAGGTATAATATAGTAAAATAAATATAAATATATAAAGGTAAATAAATTTTTTTTTAATATACTATATAAATATAATATTTTTTAAAACTAAATCTGACTTGTTTGTTTAAAATAATTTTTTAGTAAATTTAAATTTATCTGTTTATTAAACAAGTCAAACCAAATCAAACTTTAAATAAATTGAGTCGTAAGCCTGTTAAACGATTTTATTCATTCTCATTTATATTTAATAACTAATTTTATCATATATATTTTACTTTAATCAATATATATTTAGTTTTCAATTTCTATTTATTTTTTCAGCTTTTAGTTAATTTACATGGTTAATTTTATCAAACACATTCCAAATGAATATAAACATGAATAACTTATATGATATTATTTTTCATTTTTATTATAAAATTATTTCTTATAATAATTTTAATATATAAATTTAATATTATTTTATATATTTTAAAAAATTAATTTTTTATTTATTTTAAAACTTATATTGAATATTTTTATTTTAAACTTTTAACTATTAATTTTGTAAATAACTAATTTTATCCATACATATATAATAAAAAATTTAAAATTTAAAATTATTTTTTTAATAAAATAAAATAATAATGATAAGAGATAAGAGAAGTTTTTGACATATAGTTAGACAGTGGTAATCAATTTTATCTAGTGGATAGTGGAAGAGATAGTAGCATAACTGTTTTTAGTTAGTGACATAGTAGAAGGTAATTAATAAGATAATGAGAGAATGATTATGTTTAGTGTGGTAATGACATAGTAGTTTTAGTTAATGGAAATGACATATAAACAAGAGGAGACATATAAAAAAGAGATAGGTAGGTAAAAAAATAGAGTAGAACATATTGTAACTAAAAAGAGTAAGAAAATAGATATGAAAAAAAAAAAATATAGCAGGTAAGAAGATAGAAATGCACCACCGCATAAAGAGAGCAAATAAGAGGAGAAATTAAATTTAAACTTTGAAAGTGAAATTAGATAATATCTTTATCATTTTTGTTATCTGTTTTATCTCGACACATGTTTCTGATTTTCAATAAAATTTCTTCTAGTATTCTAATCGATTTAAAACTAATGTCTCTTCATTTTTTTTATTAAAGCTATTGATTTCATAATATTTTTTATTTTAACAATATAACAAAAAAAATTATATAAATAAATTTTAATTGATCTTTTTTTACATGAGAATCAAGTGATGTTAATTGAACTTGAGTGGTCATTTGCTACGAATCCTATGCATTTTTTTAAAACTAAAAAGCAAAATTGGAAAAAAAAATTCTAAACTTTTCCTATATAAATTTTTTGATTTTTTTTCATTTATTTTATAAAAAAATAAATTTTTAAAAAACTTATATATTAACAACACAAATCAATAAAAAATTATTTTATTTAGATGAAATAAATATTTTAAAAGTTAATTGCATTAGTACACAGTTAATTAGAATGTAATCATTTTAATGAATGTAGTAGGTAGAATGTAATCGTTTTAATGGATGTAATAGGATATTGATAGATTTTATTCTAAACTGATTTTAAATATCATAATTTTTAAATTTATCTAAATTTTTTAATAAATTTTGATGACGAATGATAATTTTTCTATTTTTATTAAAATTTTATTATTTATCATCCTATCGTAATCTTCGTTACAATAAATTAAAATGAGATATTAATAATTTTTTTTACATATTTTACAATATTAACTTTATGTTAATATTAATAATTTGATAACAAAAATTAAAATTAACATTTCACATTAATAATAATTAGATACAAAACGATAAATTACATTTCTTCTACTTCTTCCGCTATTGATGGATTGAAAATAATAAAAAATCAAAAAATCAAAATTTTGACTAACACTAGGTTAAGGATAAAAAAGCATTAAATACTTTTAAATCTATCTTAGATTTGGAAAGCAAAACAGATTGCATTTTGGATAGCAAATTTGTCAAAATTTTATTTTCTAAACAACCATAACACATAATTTTTATATCTTTCTCAACCTTGATTACTTTTTGTATTTAATCTTTCATCTTTTTAAATAGCAACAAAGATTTATTCCAGAAAATTCTTCCAACTAGAAATTTTTCATAATTCTCCAAAACTTTTTGCTATTTCATTATAGGTTTTTTTAAAATGTACTCAATTCCATTTTTTTTTAATAAAACTCCGAATTTATAACATTTTAAAGTTTAAAATGTCTTTTCAAAAGTATATTCAACAAATAATATTTATTTTTAATATAATATAAAAACAATAAAATTTAAATTAAAGATTTTAATATAAAACTATTGTTATCTTTATTTTTTATTTAATGAATCTAATAATTTAAATAACTAATATTTTAAATAAGATTTTATGCATTACAAGAATTTTCTTCCGATGCCTACAATACTAAAAAAATAGCAGAAATAATAATAAATATAAAATAAAAATATAGTTAAATATAATGAATAGAATAACTGTGTAATGTAAGATAAAATAATTGTAATAAGTAAATAATTTTTTTCTATATATACAAATAATAATATATATTTATTATATTTAGATATAAATTATTAAATTTGTGTTATTTTTTTTATTTTTTTTAATTTATCAATCGAACTATTTTATATGTGAAAGAAACATTACTAATAGATAAATGTACAATAAATTAAAAAAATAAATCGTTTAAATTAATTTTTTTATATTTTAATTGGGGACTAAAATACCTTTAAACTGAACTGTAAAAAATTAGTATAACATAGTTTTTTGGTATAAGATGATTATGATATACTTTTATGACTAATATTTTGATAAATATTTTAAAAAATAACAATTTTTTTATATACAAACAATATAATTTATTTATTTATATAATTTATATATGTATAATAAATTTTTTTAAATAAATAAATAAATATAATAATTTATATTTAAATATAAAATAAATATATGTTATTATTTATATATAATTTTTTTACGGTTTTAAATTTTAAAATTATATATATATATTTTAGCATTTTAAATTCGTTAGATATAACCGCGATGAAGAAAGATTGAAGGATAAAGCCCATCGTTGTATTTATTTATTTATTTTAGTCGACATCATTTTATTTATTTAAAAAAAAATATTGGGCACAGTCCAAATTCTGTTCCAAAACATGGTTGGCCCAAACCTTAATGGATAATGGATCCAAGTCCACGTTCACAAATAAGCCAACAACAAACTATTACTTGGCTGTCACGAATCTTCCTTTCCTAATCAGCAGAAATAAATTCAAGCATCTAAGGGTTTTCCTTTCAACATCCTGTTATGACAAAAATTTGTCCTCGACGTGGCAACATCAGACGGAAAATCATAATGAACCGTACAACACAAAATCAAACCCAAATAAAATACTAAAAAAATAACAAAATTGCAAACAATCAAATATCAAATATATCGTTTACAATTTCAATCATTCTCACACACTACTACTCAGCCATCTTCTTCACTTTTTTTCCCTTCTTTCCCATCCGAAACCCATAACCAATCGCAATCCTGTTCCTCTTCCTCTTCTTCTCCGTCTTTCCATTCTCACTCGTGAGGTTTACCTCTTTTTTTTTCTCCCTTAGCATCCAACAACAACTGCTATCCTGAATTTTAGGCTTTCGGGTCACGATTCTCTTCTTTTTGTTTTTTATTTTTTACTTTTTTTTTTTTTTTGAGAAAGAGGGTGTGAGGGAGAATGTCGAAGAAGAAAGTTAGTGGCAACACCATGACGCTGAAGGACTTCCATGGCGGTTCTATACCCTCTGATCTCCCTCTACCGTCTGCTCCGGGCGTGTAAGTACCACCCCTTTATTGCTTTTCCCCTTTTTTATTTTAAATTTTTAATCTTTTTGCTTTAGTTTGATTTACTTTGGATTATTCGCAAATGAGTAACCTATTGATGCTACCGTTCTGGAAGCGGCTGGTATTTGAGAGAGGAATTAGATCTGTGGCTTCTAATTGTGCATGGTTTCTCTTTTCTATTGGTTTGATGAGGTATTTTCGTTGATGGATCCGTTTATGCAATCACCAGTAATTTTTGCTTTTTTTGCCTTTTGTTTTTGGTTTTTCCGCAGGACTGTGAGGGCTTCAGATCGTTCTGGTTATGATCGACCTTCAACGTGGGGAGCCCCGATGGGCCGGTCGGATCATTGGTCTCGGCCGCACACGTCGCCGGTGACTAGGCATTATGATGACAAAACCCCGTTTCTGTCACACGCTGCCTCAATTGGCAGGAATTTTGATGAGGATGAGAGGAAGCCCCTTGATGGGATTTCTGCCCCACGGAGAACAATCAGTGATGAGAGCATCCGTGCTCCACCTCCTCGTGTTGAGGTGAAGCCTGAGTATGGACTGGGAGGGAGTTCATTAGGCAGGCAAGTGGCTCCAGTGCCTCAGACTCCAGTTGTGATGGCGAATTCGTACTCCGCCAGGCTTACTGAGCCGGTTCACGTGGGAGTGAATCCTCAGAGTTTAGGAGGTAGTAAGGAGCAGGGAAGTGGTGGTGGCGGCAGCGGCGGTGGTTATCAGAATGTATGGTCAATGAGGAAAGAGGTGGCTAGTGCTGTTGAGCCAGACCAATCTGCCTGGTCTAGTGCTAGTGCTGCTTCCAAGTTGGCTCATGCCAGTGCTCTTGAGAAGGTGTCTTCTGGTAGATGGCAATCAAAGTCTGTTCATTATCATACAGATGCTGAGGTGGTTAGATCTTCTGAAGTAGAGAGTGGACCACGTGCCAGTGCGAACGGCAATGGTGCCTACAACAGGTTGGAGACTGTGGGTGAAAAGGAGTATTATGATGCAATGCTAGCAAGACATGCTGAAAGGAGTTTAGGGATTGATAATCAGACACAAGGTGGTAGGAACGAGTTACTGGATTATGAAAGGTCTGGGGTTTCCAAGTTTTCAGAAGTACGTCCCAGAAATGTTGTGCATCACTCTGATGGGATTCAGCCTGCCCGAAATGATGGTAAAATGGTTGGGTCTGATTTGCAGTACCCTATGCCTTCTGAGCCCATAGAGCGACCTAAACTGAAGCTGCTACCGAAGGCAAAGCCACTGGAAAGTTCTGAGCCTTCTGTTATGGAATATGCACAGGTATTCACATATTCTGCTTTTGAGATTCCCTTGAAAGTTTTTCTTTCCTACTGGCAGAGGGGGTGGAGGGTTTAGTTTTTAATTTGAATTTATTCTTATATTTGCTGCATGTTCTCTTATCTGCTCTGTGGCAGGGTTATCATCAGGCTAATGATTCTGGCCATGTTGAAACTGTTTACCAGACACATGGCCATGTCAATTTTGTGAAGCCTGTATCAGCTGGAGAAAGTGGAAAGGAGATAGGTCAGCGCCCGAAGCTGAATTTGAAGCCTCGGTCTCAGCCCCTTGAACATTTGGAAGGAAACGGTGAAAGAGACAGGTCAGTTTCAGGAGAAAATGAGTTTGGGAGTTTTTAACTATGATATATATATATATATATATATATATATATATATAATATAATATAATATCTAGAGACAGGTCAGTTTCAGGAGAAAATGAGTTTGGGAGTTTTTAACTATGATATATATATATATATATATATATATATATATATATATATATATAATATAATATCTATTTCATGGCGGTTGTGTTTATGTGTTTTCTGTGAAACATTGCCACTTGGTTCAACCTATAGTGCACGGTAGCCAACTGTCTACTTCCATGGTAGCGGCTCGAAGGTTACAAAAGTGCCTGCTCATTACTTAAAAACCTAACCCTAATGCAGTATTAGTAATGTTCCCAATGCACACAGTTAATTGTGAAAGATATTTTTTTTAATCTAACTACTTATTTTGGAAGACCATGTGCAGTGGGTTTTCCAGGTCAGGTCACATGTCAGTTCAAGATTTCAAGTCCAAACCTAAATACAAGATGCCTATAATTAACAGTTTAGGGATTTATCATTTAGGTTGTCTTTGGAAGAGTAAAGTAATACTTGTCTGTTATGTGAGTAAGAAGCTGCATGTTTCTTTATGAGAAGTGAGATTTTCCTTTACTACAACTCCAATATTTTCTGTTTAGAATGATCAAGAAGAAAGGAAGATGCGATTCTGAAACCTATCGCACAGGTACACATGGCCATACTCCTAAAATACAGAAGAAGAAAAAACATGTTATAGTTTTTAATCAGTTTTAAAATTTTAATGAACATAACAAAAGGGGGATTATGTGCATTTTAAGACCCCTGTGCGTGTGGCTTATTAACTTCCTCATTTATGTTGTCTATTAATTTTAATTATGGAAAGTCATGGAAGTTTCACTGTCAATTTGTTAATTTCTGAAGGCTGTAATTTGGAGGAACAGCTGTGTGCTCACTAAATTCCAAAGGTGATGGATAGAAGTAGGGAGGTGAGACAAAGGAGGAACAGTAGTTTTAAGTCTCAAATGACTATTGGATTTATCACATAACCCTAGCAAAGGACTTGAATGTCCACAAAGTTTATTTGCTTTTAGAAATAGAAAAATGATATTTTTATCCATTTAAAACGGTGGGGATGCCAACATCCACAAAAGAGGAAGGAGGTTAGATAGCATTACCCTGGAGAAAAAAATTATTATCCCAGCATTTTTCAAATTTAGCCATTCATCAATTAACTCCTTGAGTGTGCCTCATCCAGTTTTCTCTATCTCAGCTTCTCTTTCACTCTGCCCTTATACATTTTATTTTCATTTTAATAAATTTATTTATTTTTATTAAACAAAATTTGAAAAGAAACCATGGTATTGCATTTATATGTCTAACATATGAAAACATATTATAGGTAGTGATAATTCTCTCTTTGTGCTTGTATTCTTGGCTCATTTTCAAATCTAGTAATTAGTACATGCTCTATTTTGGAACAATTCATGAAGACTAGACTTAGGGCTTGTTTGGTGCTTTGAATTGGATTTGGGATGTCAAATTTGTATTCTATGTTTATCATGCCTTTCATAACTAGAATTAGTAGCAACAATACTCAGGAATTCAAGAACAACTAAATAGTGTCATTGTTGAATATTATGTTTGCTTTCTAAAATTAATTATGGAAAATGTTAACCTTAGGCCTCAAGGCTGATTGTAAGCATCTAAAATTAGTAAGTTTTTATTGGAAAAGTAAGTGTTTATTACATAAAAATACAAAAGGGTAATAAATGTTATTTTTTTCTCTTAATAAAAACTTACCACCTTTATATGTTTGTATCAACCCTAAGGACTGAGGTCAACAAAACCTATTAATTATTTTATGTTTGATCCTATTCTTGTCATATAAGAATTGCTTTATGTTTGCTGTTGTGAATTGTCATTATGGATATGGTTGTTGGTGAGCCTCATAACATAGAGAACGTATGACTTATTTTTTGTTTTTTTTTGTTTTTTTCACCCGGAGTACGGGTCACCTGTGATATATTGGGAGTATAATCAAGCAATATACTTACATTGAATACAGCTATTTCTCAATCATGTCCTACTTTTACAAAATAGTATCTCTTGGGGATTCTTGAACCATGCTATGTTCCTGTCCTTCCTATTTGAAGGGTTCTTATTTTTGCTTTTGTTTAGAAGCAAAGTGCATTTAAAATAATGATTCTGTTGAAATTTGTGATAACTTAATTTGATCTCGTGTTTCAATGCTTAATATGAAATTGCATGGGCTACTTCAGCAAGTTTATTTGGTTAATTTTTTGTGGCTGTGTTTAACAATGGAATGGTTGATGCAAATGTTTCAGGAATGCTTTATTTGGTGGAGCTCGCCCACGAGAACTAGTAAGTTTTTTCATTTATATATTATCCTGAATGCTAGTTAAAATTTATGCTTTATTTTTGTTATTATTGTCTTTTTGTGTGTTGTGGATATCCTGTTAAGGTCTCCCCGCCCCCTTCAATTTGGGTGGAATATTTTCTTTTCCTAATTTATGTGCCTTAAAATGTGTCATGTAATGCCTACTGCAGCAACTGGCATCACTTTCTTTCCCTTTTGCTTTGCGTGGCTTCTTGTTTTCAGCATGATAATGTTTGCTGATCTGTCCCTCAGGTTTTGAAAGATCGAGGGATTGATGATGTTGCAATAAACAATTATGATGTAGTTGAGCATTCAAATAGGTAAGGACTTTGTCTGTTGTCCGTTTACTATATCATTTCACTCTTGATTGTGATCCAAGTCTGATTCAATGATTGCCAATAAATGGTGTTAAGGGTTGAAAACAATATTTTGAGGGCGGAGAAACTTGCTGATCATTCAATCCAGACTCGATATGGTGAGAAAACTGAGGATGCTCATCTTGATCAAAGGGCAGGCAGAAAGCCTGAAAGAAAGGAGCAAAGGGTAGACGGTGAAAGAGTTCATGTGCAGAGGAGGAATTGGCGTGGTGATAATCGGAGAAATGGGAGAGAGACTGATAGGCAGCAGGCCTCTGAGAGGCAAGCTTCACCTGAGACATGGCGTAAGCCTGTGGAGCAACCAAAATCATCTCCAGGTGCTGCTGGAATACGTCATGGTAGAGCAGCTTCGGCACTTGAACTTGCTCAAGCATTCTCCAGATCTGTATCAGATCCAAAAGTAAATGATAGGTTTTCTGGTCAAAGGGGTCCAAACCCTGGCAACAGGACCCAACTGCCTTTTTCACGGCTTGTTGGTCCTACCCCAAGGCCTCAGATCAATGGTTATTAAATCTTTGGTGGATAATTGGGACTCATCCGAGACATCATTATAGGAGCTAGACAGCATTGGATTCATGCAAAGTTGTGGAATTCCCGTGGACTCATGGAGTGCGTGTAGCTTTCATAATTTTCTCCTCATTCATCAAGCATGAGTGGGAAAATTAAAGCGGTTACGGGTTACAAAGCCTTAGCTATGACTATACCAATTTGCAATCACCATGTTTTATTTATTTTCCTGCTCTCATATCATTTGCTGCCAAAACACTAATTTTTCTTTTCTTCTGTGGTGATGGAGGAGAAAATAGTTGCCTAATGAAGCCATTGTAGTGTGATTAACACCATAAATTTGTTCCTTTTAGTTTCTTCATCATGCAGCCATCTTGGACAATTTATGGATCATGGTTACAGATTTCTAACTTTAAACAATTCTTTATTACTCAGCATCTTGGAAGTTTATCTGTATTGGAGTATAGGAACAACACAAGAAGTAACTTTTTGTCAATAAATCAATAGCTCACGTAATTTGTATTCTTGATGTTGCGAGTTTTAGTTTCTGTTTATAGCTTTATCGTTTAAGTTGGGAAGGCTCGTTTTTGCACGGTAGGTGTTCTTATGTAAGTAGAGGTGCTTCCCGATCATTATGCCTCGGAAAATTAAAATGCAAAAGGGTGCTTTCTTATATAGGCAATGAGAAAATAATGTAATGAACTAAGCTGAACGAGACTAATTGCACCATGAAACTGATGTACATGATGGAAAATGGAGCGGCAAAGCTTTTGTTGAACACGTTGGTTTAAATTTTAAAGGGGTTCCAACTTTCCCGTAGTGAAAATGGGATTAGTGGATTAATATAATTAAGATAAATTTACTCAAATTTGGATCTACTTATTCGCTCAACTTTGATAACCTGCAACAATCTTTCATGCTGTCTTTTAAAAAAGATTGACAACTTAAATCACAAATCAAGCACGCACATACATGTATTACAAGAAAAGTTTCTTTCAAAACAATAACATTCTCTTCATCTTTAATGAGGCTATCATTTGTCATTGATGTCTTGTTGCCATCTTTCATGAGTGCGTAAAGCCTGTCATTCACTCTTGAAGCGTTGTGTCAGGCTTTTTGACCCATTTGATGTTATTTTAAAAACAAATTATCCAAAAAATGAAGTTGTAAAGGAAATTAGCAACAGGAGGTTAATACAATGTTTGAAGCGCATGCAGATGGTACACCATAACTGATTTGTCCAACTGAAATGTGTCAAATTGACCATTATCATGTGTCAGGTAAAAGACATTTCTCATTCCTGTAAGATGCATCACTGTATGTTGCTTACCATTATAAGGCTTAACATGCTGCAAAGTGGGTCCCACACATGGAGGAGGAGGGAGGAGTGTGCGCCACGGTGGTTAATTTGATGCATTTCAGTTGGACGGATCAGCTATGCCACATTACCTCCACCTGCATGTACTTCAAAACACTATTTTAACTCCTAGCAGCTAATTTTTATTAGAATAATAATTGACTTATATTTTGTTTTAAATTTAATGGTTAATAATTTTTTTATTTTATTTTTCAATATGAGAAGATCATCTGATCATAAATAGGATAAAAATGACTATAATAGATTTTATTACATATCATAATCATTTCACTTTCTTTTATAACATTATTTTTCTAATAATTTATTTTTAAAATAACATCGAATAGGTAAAAAATCCCTTGAAATTCGCCATTCTCTCGTTATCTTGTTTATTTGAAGCAGCACCACTACAGTGTCTAGAATGGAGAAACTAGAAAAAAAAGGTAGGAAAAGCACCATGGTGAATACTGAATAGAGTGAAGATTAAAACGAGTTCTCATAAAAGCTTGACATATAATGTTCATAAATAAAGTGAAACATCTAATTTAAAAATGAATTATGAATTATCAATCTGTTCTTAAATTATTCTCTCATATATGGTTAAAGTTTTGAATTTAAAAAATACTACGAACCTAATGATTTTATTTGTTTCTAAGATTATATTTAAATGGAAAGAATAACATAAAGTATAAAATAAAGTATAATAGAATGGAATAGTATTAACTTTTTTTTTTTTGTTAAATTACTTAGAAAAATAGGCGGTATTTTAATTTATTTCATTAAATATTTTTTTTTCATCCAATTTAGGAGTATGAGACATAATCATTAATTTAATATAAGTATTTAAAAATAGAATGATAACCCTGTTTTGTTCTATTTTATTTCACCTAACATTTGATATACAAATATATCATACAGATCCAAAGGTGTGTATAAATATTCCAGAAAACTTCCAAAATATGGTATGCATGCAAAATGAAAAAAAAGACATAAATTGAAATAAAATAGAAGCATGTTTAGGATTCATTATTAATTTGGTTTATTCAAATTTATTTTACCAATTTACTTTTGATATAATAGCCGTTTAAGAAGTTTGTCAACATCACCTCTTAAATGTTTAATGTAAACTACTCATCTAAAAATGATTAATGTAAAACAATCGCAGAATTTCAATTGTTGATGAAATTATGTTATGATTTATTTAAAGTTTAATTTGTTTTAATTTATTTAATAAATAGATAAATTTAGATTTATTAATTTTTTTAAATAAATAAATTAGACTTAAATATATGAAAAAGTATATTTAATTTATTCATGAATTTATTTATGTTTATATATATATATATATATATATTATATTATATTTATATAATTTATTAAGAATTAAAATTTTTAATTTTTAATTTTAAACAAAATAAATTTTAGACAATTTTTCTTTGTTGTGTATGTAATGTAAATTATAACATTACTTAAATTTAAAATTATATATTATATTTGTTATTTATTAGATAATTTTAATTAATTTTTTATATAACCGATATTAATAAGACTTAATATGATAGATTTTACAACTTAAAAAAATGTTATTAAAATATATTTTTATAAAAAATTTTAAATTTACAAGTTGTTTAAATCATTTATATAAAAAAAAAACTTTAAACCTATTTTTTAACATTTTTTATTTTGTAAACTTAATTTTGTATATATTTTAATTAATTATTTATATAAATTTTAAATTTATTTATTAATTTTTTTGTATTGTAAATTTTTAAATAAATGTGTAGGTCTACTAGATTTTTGAATATATGAGACTTTGACAACACTAAAAGGTTTTAACATGTAATAGACTGAAATTTAGGTTAAAAATTTTAAAATGATTTTATCTAAACATTTAAAGTCTAATTCAATTTAATCTATTTTTATTTCTAAGTAACAAAAATTTATTAGAAAAGAAATAATTTAAATACTAAAAAAATAAATTTTAAAATAAAAATAATAATATTTTATAAATATGTTTAGTAAAATATTTTAATTTATTGAAAGCTTAAATTAGCAGTTAAAAAATTTGTTAAATATTTTAGATTAATTTAGTGAAATATCTTATTTTAGTAGTTATTAATTTTTTTTAGATAGTTACTATCTTTTCTGAAAAAGTTATTTTGAGCCACTTTTATGTTTTCAATTTTTAGTCGAAATATTTTGTTCATTTTTATTATTAATATATTTTTATAATTTAATATTTTGTTTATCTATTTATTTATAAGTTTAATATTATTTAATTTTTTATAATAATATTACTAAATTTGATAGATATATTTTTATATTATTATAAAATACTATATTTTAAATTATTTATTTTAATTATTATATTATTTATTTTATTAAAAATATTAAACTAATGGTAAGAAATTAAATTTATAAGAATATTTTTTTAAAATTATTTAAATTTATTTATGTAAAAATTTAAAAAATATATTTTTATTTAATTAAATTTTAAAATTTTTTTGTTAAAAAAATATAACATATTTATCATGTTTTAATTTATTATTTAATCATATTTTTATTTTTTATTTTTACATTTATTAGCTAATTTTATTAAAATATTTTCATTTAATGGATAATTTATTAATTTTTAGCTAATTTTTTAACTTTTAACTACCTTTTCAACTTTATTTAGCTTTAAGTTACTAAATATATCCTATATTGATAATAAAAATATTTATTTTTTAAAATAAACAAACACCAATCGGACAGGATTAGTCGGAAACATTTTTTTTAATGGTATCATAGGATCGTGGGATGTACTTATATAAACCATTTAAAACTGTTAAATTAATTAAAAATTGAAAATCTGTTAATAAAAAACTGTATTTTTATATAATTTAGTTTTAAATCTTTTGTTCAAGATTAAATTATTTTTTTTATAAAATAAAAGTAATCAGATCATACTACATTTATATTAACTTTTTTATTCTATAATTATATAAATATTAACGTAAAATATATTTTATAAAATACATTTATATTTTTGTAAAACAATGAGATTTATTTCAGATTTATAATTTAAATTATACTTATTTATTAATATACTCAATATTTAAATTAACTTTTTTTATTTATGTATTTGATCATTTATATATTGGTTTGAGACTATTTTTAAACTGATCTAAATCCAACTATAATATTTCTTGGATTAGATTATTTTTATTTTAAAATTAAATCGAATGATGAACACCCTAAATCAGTTGGTCCTTTGCCTGATAGTTTTTTGGTTTATATGATCCAACAGTAATATTTTAGGTTGTGGTTGGCCCCCCAAAAAAACTCTAACCTTTAGCCCCTTGCTTCTAGGTCTGATCATTTTAGGTTCATCCAACAATCTCTTTTTCAAAAAAGTAAAGCAAAAAACAACATTTTTTTAATAAAAAAATTAAAGTAAAGCGACGACGTATTTGTGTTGTAATTGACACGTTATGAGCAGCAGGGCGTGCAGGAGCCGGAGTCGTGAACTCGTTTTGTGATCGTCACCACCAAACCATCAACGCTTTTCTTCTTCGTTAATTCTTACTATATCGTCAGAGTCTCACTGAGAAAACACGAATTTGTATCTTTCTTCTGATTCTGGGTATTTTGATCTTAGAAGAAACAAAAATAAAAAAAGGAGCAACATGTTGGAGAAGATCGGGTTGCCATCAAAGCCTTCGCTGCGAGGGAATAATTGGGTGGTCGATGCCTCACACTGCCAGGGGTGTTCCGCTCAGTTCACCTTTATCAATCGCAAGGTTAAACCCTGCTTTTAATTTTTCATTCTCGGTTCCCACCCCTTTATCTTTTGGAGGGGGTGGGGATAAATATCGAAACTTTTTGCAATTAGAGAGAAAATCCATGATTTATATTCCCTCTAAAAATGTTGGGTTTATGTGGGTATTTCAGAAAATCTTAAAACCATTATGTGTTCGCTCATTTATTACTCGTGCAAGATTAAAACTGTCTGATGTCGTTATGCTTGTTGGTTTTTGGCTTCACTGTTTTCAAGTCTGTGTGTATTTTTTATTTTTTTTGTTGGGCACGGATAATTAATTTCATGTTAAAGTTTGCACCGTTTAGTTTTTCTGATGAAATTAGTTCAGTGTGTCACGGATCTGTTTGGGATAATCTGGTGATGCTGATTGATTTTCATAATCTGTTTAGTTAATTGCATCTAATTGTAATGATTATAAGATATATTGTGTGTATATAATAATAAAGAGATTGGTGCTAAATTCATCCCAGATTAAATATTAACTTATTGCCCTTGCATTACTAGAGCTTGTTGCTCCGTGAAGCCATGTTTAGGGGCAGTTCATTAGCTGCTCATTTTCCTCTTGGGAACGTAATGCAGGACTTTGATTCCTCTCATTCATGTAAAATTAGCAAATATCAGTTGCCCATGTCATGTGACAGTGTTTTGATTCTCCTTTCTTTGGGCACTGTATCTGTAATTTAGCTAAGATAGGATAACTCACATGTTTGTATGTTACACAGTTGTATTCTTTTGTCAAACTTGTAGTTTGAAGCTTCATGGAATCCTCAGTTACAATAAATGAATAATATACTTGCCAATTTCATCGTTTTATGTGAAAAATGGGATGCTGTGTAGATTATCTTCCATGTTTGATGTTTGCTTATTAGAATCTGATTGAACTCAATCTGAATTCTGTCCAAAATTTAATTTCTGACAATTTTCTTTTATGTTTCAGCACCACTGTAGAAGGTGTGGGGGCTTGTTTTGCAACAGTTGCAGCCATCAAAGAATGGTTTTACGTGGACAGGGTGATTCACCTGTGCGTATTTGTGATCCCTGTAAGAAGCTAGAGGAGGCAGCACGGTTTGAGATGCGGCAGGGACGCAGAGCTGGGAGAGGTATTTCTTTTCCCCTCAGTTATGGCTTTTGAGCCTGTGCTATTTATGTTAGAGCAGCACTTCTTTACTTACTTTCTTTTTGTACTTTTGGATGTTTCTTTCAATTTCTCCAGGGAGCTTGAAATCAGCACCTAAAGATGAAGATGAAGTTTTAAGCCAGATTCTTGGTCAAAATAAAGAGGAACTCTTTTCATCAGGAAAGCAGTCAACCGATGACAAAATTCCTAGCCGACAAAGATCAGTTGGCATTGCATCTTCTTCTAATACTTCCAGTTATGATGTTGGAGGAGACATACAAAAAATTGCCTCAAATGATAAGCCTAGTAGTCTGGGTACTGATTTGGGATCCACTACTCCTGATGAGCTACGTCAGCAAGCTTTAGAAGAAAAAAAGAAGTATAAAATTCTGAAAGGAGATGGAAAATCCGAGGAGGCATTGAGAGCTTTTAAGAGAGGAAAGGAGCTTGAGAGGCAGGCTGATGCTTTGGAAGTTCATTTAAGGAAGACTCGTAGGAAGACTTTGCCTTCTGGAAACTCGATGGACATGCATAACAGAGGTATTCCTGTAGATTCTGACAGAAGAACAAAGTCACTTTCTCATGGGGGTAAAGAAAAGGATGATATTACTTCCGAACTTAGAGAGCTAGGATGGTCTGATGTGGATCTACGTAATGAAGATAGGAAGCCAGCAAACTTGACTTTGGAGGGTGAACTCTCGTCAATAATGGGAGAAATCTTTGCAAAAACTGGTGAAGAAACGGGAAGCAAAATTGACAAGACCCAAGTTGTTGCTCTGAAAAAAAATGCTCTAATGTTGAAGCGTGAAGGTAAGCTTGCAGAAGCCAAAGAGGAATTAAAAAGAGCTAAAATTTTAGAAAAGGAACTGGAAGAACAGGAACTCCTTGCTGAAGCTGAAGATTCTGATGATGAGCTGTCAGCATTAATTCGAGGCATGGATGATGATAAAGAACTTCCGGATGTGTATGATCATGTGCAGGGTTTTGATTTTGGTCGCCTTTTGGCCATTTCTGATGACCTTGATGGTAACTTTGAAGTGACCGATGATGATATGATGGACCCGGAATTAGCTGGTGCTTTGGAATCATTAGGTTGGACCGAACCTGAAAATACATCTTCCAAGTCTCAAACCTTTGACAAAGAAGCATTGCTTAGTGAAATTCAGTCTCTTAAAAGAGAGGCTCTAAATCAAAAGCGAGCAGGTAATACTGAAGAAGCAGTGTCATTCTTTAAAAAGGCAAAGTTATTAGAAAAGGATTTAAACATCTCTGGGCTTGAAGACAGTAATACCATCTCACAGAAATCCACTGCTGTAAGGAAAAGTGTGTGTTCTGAAATTGCTAGTAATGGATCAGATTCCATTCAATTGGATGAGAGACATATGGGAAATACTAATGCCACAAACAATTTTGCTTCCGCTGTGGCACCAAAAAGCAGAATGACAATTCAAAGAGAGCTTTTGAGTTTGAAAAAGAAGGCTCTCACGTTGAGAAGGGAAGGGAAAATAAATGAAGCAGAAGAAGAAATGCGGAAGGGTGCAGCTCTTGAGCGGCAACTGATGGAGATGGATAAGGCGTCAAATCTTAAAACATCACAGATGAAGAGTGCTGATGTCCCACAGACAGCACACAAGCATACCATTATCAATAGAAATCTGCCACTTGAGGATGGAAGTGATGATGATGTAACAGATCAAGATATGTCTGATCCAACATATCTTTCACTCCTTAGGGACTTGGGTTGGAATGATGACAATAATGAACTTTCGAATTCAACAAGCAAGCCTTCAAGGAAAGATGATAAGCATTTTGTTCAAGTCAATGATACTTCTTTAAGTAAGCATTCTACAAATATCTTGGTTGAAGGTCCAAGAAGAAGTAAAGCTGAAATTCAGAGGGAACTCTTGGGTTTAAAGAGAAAGGCCCTTGCTCTCAGGCGGGAAGGGAAAGCTGAGGATGCAGAGGAAGTTCTTAAAATGGCCAAAGCATTAGAAGCCAAGATGGCTGAGATGGATGCTGCAAAGAATGAAGCACAAGTTGAGGCTACTATGATGAAAGACAAACTCTTCAATCCTCCTGTTGATGAAGAAAGGGATGTGGCTGTTTCAGAAGAGGATCTGAATGACCCAGCATTGAATTCAATGCTTACCAATCTAGGGTGGAAGGATGATGAATCTGAACCCATGGCCATAAAAGAAGAGCCAGGTAAGGAAGTTACTAGTAGGTTTACCCAGACAGTGGACCTATCTGTACCTGATTCCTCTTCAGGCATTCCTGCTACAGCTTTGAGGAGTAAGGGAGAGATTCAAAGAGAACTTTTAGTATTGAAAAGGAAGGCACTTGCTTGTAGGCGCAAGGGAGAAATAGAAGAGGCTGAGGAAATTTTAAGAAAGGCCAAGAGTTTGGAAGCCCAAATAGAAGATTTTGAGAGCCAGAACAAGGACTCGTCACTTAATGTTTCCAAAGATAAACAATCTGTTCTGTCTGAATCATCTGGCTTCCAGGAAAGGCATGGAAGTTTGGGAGTTTCTATTGAAATTGATAATACTCTGGCCTCATCTGCGGTTGGGTCAAGTAAAAATAGTTCTGAATCAACTTTTGGTTTAGAAAGAGTCAAGAAGACAAATATTCCTTTCTCAGTGAAGTCAGATAACTTAATTCCTGCAACCTCTCACTTTGCAGATAACAAGCATTCATTATCTGCTGAGGTGAGTGCTTCTAATGAAAATGTTTCAAAAAAGATGAAAGCTGAAAAAGCCATTGGTTATGGCTCCTCAGCTGGCCACTCTGTGCATATGCTAGATTTACTTACTGGTGATGGTTCTAACAGTTCTGAAATATCCACTCAAAATCAAAAAGAAAAATATAAACCTGGTTCAACTGATTCATCTCAAGCTGGTCCTGCTGTTCATATGGACTCTTCTTTGAATTTTAGCCAAGACCAGGGATACAAAAGCAATGATACAACTCAAAAAAGTAAAGTGACTGATGCAATTGAAAAGCCAAACATAAGCGAGTCAAATGCTGTTCCCAATCATGCTGCTCAGCACCACCTTTCCTTGCGTCAAGAAATTTTGGCTCATAAAAGGAAGGCAGTTGCTTTAAAAAGAGAAGGGAAACTAACAGAAGCTAAGGAGGAACTCCGACAAGCGAAGCTGTTGGAGAAGGGCTTGGAGGATGGAAGTATGCAGCCAGACACTGCTCCTACCAACAATGTTTCCCATACATCAAATGTTGTACAAAAGAAACAAGAATCATCAAATGTGAGTGCTAAACCATTGACCAGTCGCGATCGTTTCAAATTGCAACAGGAGTCTCTGGGGCACAAACGTCAAGCCCTAAAGCTACGGAGGGATGGCAGAATAGAGGAAGCAGAAGCTGAGTTTGAACGGGCAAAGGCAATTGAAACCCAGTTGGATGAGTTGGCAGCTCATGATTCCAATAAGTCAGATGCTGTAGATGATGTGACTGTTGAGGATTTTCTTGATCCTCAACTCTTATCTGCTCTGAAAGCTGTTGGACTTGAAGATGTAAGTGCTGTATCAAAAGGCCCAGAAAGACAAGAGACTGTGAAATCTAATGCTAAAGTTGAAAACTCTAATCAAGAGAGGATTCAGCTAGAAGAAAGAATCAAAGAAGAAAAATTAAAGGCAGTTAATTTGAAACGTTCCGGTAAACAAGCTGAAGCCTTAGATGCTCTTCGACGTGCCAAATTGTATGAAAAGAAGCTGAATTCACTAACATCTGGGTGATGATGAAGTAAATACTGCAACTTTAAGGCGGGAAGTCTTCCCTTGGTCAAATTGGTAGTTACTTTTATGTTAATTTAATTTGTGAATTTTCATTGAAGGAGGACTAGAAGGCTGCACAGGAGGTTGCTCCTTCCCTTACATGCATGTTTGCTTTACTACGTTCATAAATATTGGAGAATATATACTTGATCATTCGTAAGTAACAATTGTCAAAATTGTGATGTGATTCTAAAGATGAATAGAATGAATGTTGTATATTGTGTTTTCATTTAGTGTTTTAAAATGGCGATTCCCACAATTGGCTTATTTCAGGAACCCCATGTTTTCAGATCACACGTTTGCAAGCAGAGACGTTGCACTATACTATCTGTTCTTATTATTCCCACTTGCATCGACTTTTACTATTCACATTTGCTTTGCTGCAAATAAGAGAATGTTAAAATTTTTCTATCATGCTTAACTATTTTTAGACTATCTATCGTTTATAAATCATAATTCTTCTTATACATAGCTCTTTATTATTATTATTATTATTATTATTATTATTATTATTATTATTATTATTGAATTCATATTTTTGAAATTCTAAAATTCTCTATACAAACATACGATTATAGGGCACAGTTTAAATCATATTCCATTCAGAAACGTCTTAATTACTGTTACATTCAAAAGGAGGAACTATGAGCACGCCCTATACAGATTGTAGGGACTTTGGAAACAAGTTAGTAATCCATAAACAAGGTTTGGTTTGATGTTCTTCTATTAACTGACTTCCAACACTGTCTAAGAGCTCGATGCAGGATTATATTTATGTCCTAGCTGGGAATGAGGATTTATGTTCCACACTTGGTTCTATTTCTGGATCGAGAAATATGGCCTAGTTTGTTTTGAGAAACCATTTCTGAATTTATTTCTTGTTTTTGTAAACAATTATAAAAAAGTTGTATTATTTTCACTTTGTCATATTATTTTGAAAATCAAACAAGTCTCACTTCTGCAGAGTTGTGTTGAAACGAAGAAGGGAAGCACGCTTTTAGGAAACATGAAAGGATGGTTCTAATTCCAAGTCTTCTTTTGTTGTTCCCTAAAGTTAAAACAATGGGTATCCCCTATGCCACTATGGCACCGAAAGTCTCCTGTCGCATTACCATATCATTAACTACTAATTTGAAATTGATATACAAATAATTTTTTAATAACTTTCTAATTGGCCTTTTTTATTAAGTTAGATTCCCAATAATGATGCAACTGTATCAAGATTGTTCAATCATGCTTTTATTTCTTCAAACTCTTTGCAAGTTTCTTGAATAGAATCTCTAGCTTTTCGCATTTGTTCCTTATGGTGAGCTATTGGATCTCTTTATCGTATTCATCTCCTCCACATTTCTAATTTTTCATCTCTTTGATCCATTTTCCTTGATGATAGGCTGGGCCAATTGTTGAACTTAAGAAATAAACATATTCAATTTTCAATATATTATAGAAATCATTTGATTTTTAGGTCGAATTTGAACACAAACTCAAGTTTTTCTCCTAACAAACATATGGTTTGCTCTTAACAAAAGTTTCCTCCTTCAAAACATTAGAGATAACAATGTCGCACCTTAATTGTCTCCTACAAATTTATTAGACAACCTATATGTCATTATAATCCAAAATCCAAAATTAATATAAACATAATTATTTAATAACTTCTTAATAAAGGATAATAGGCACCTAATTGAAACATGGGCTATTAACATTTATATAATGTTTTAATTAATCATTTATGATTTATTTGATGGTAAAAATAAAAAAGTTAAAATGTAATAAAAAATTATATCTAATTTTAATTCATTATCTAAGTAGTCTAATGAACTTACATAAGTTTATCCTATTAATTTACCATGTTTTATATAATAATTCAAATGTTATCTTAAGGGAAGAATTGAATTAGAAAAAAAAAATATAAACAAATTTTTCTTGTAATTTTATATTAACATTGTATAACTATTTTTTTTATTTTATTCATTGTCATTATTACTATCATACTATTATCATTATTATTATTACTACTATTAAATAAAATTATTATTTTTATTATTATCATTATCACTGTAACCATTATTTTTATTGTTATTATTATTATTTTTCTTATCACTATTATAATTGACATCTTTATTATTGTCTTTTTTTATATCTATTTATCTTTTTTATTATAATTTTTTTTACTACCATAAATTTTTATAATGATAATATTATCATTTGGATTTAATTTTTAATTATATTGAGTAAGTTATTTAATGTACATTAATTATTAGATGAAATAAGATCTTGCTTACTTATATTATATACTAATCATGAACTTTTAAAATATGTTTAATAGTAACTTGTAAAAAAAATTAGATTATTTCTTTTAATATAAAAATAAACTTAGAGGATGAAATTAAAATTTATCCAAAATATAAAGAATAAAATAATAAATTTATTATTAAGTAAAATTTTCATATTGCACTAAATTGTCATATTAAAAATAAAACATGAAGCTTTAATTAAATAAATGGTTTTTTTTAATATGTGTCTTAGGAATCATAATAAAAATCAATATAGAGTTAGTGTTTATTAAAATACACATGATTAATTCATTGATAATATTATATATTAGCTTTTTTTAAAAAGAATTACTATTCTCTCTAGTTGAAAATAATAGTTGACAAAGGTCATGTCACAAGAATTAAGAAACATATTTAATTTTATATTATACCTTTGGTAGAATTTTTTTTATCATTTTTAATTTTTCTCTCTATAATAATACCTTAAGGGTAAAAAAATAATTTTACATTAAAAATGTAAAGTGATTATTGTTTCAAAAAATAAAATTGACTAAAGTGGCTATTATTTTGAGCATTTAGTAATTTTTTATCATATTCTTTTGAACATATGTTATCATTCTTTTATCGAACTATAAATATTATTAATAATATTGAATAATTATTATTATATTATTAATTTGGTTTTAAAGTAAGTTTTCAAAAATGATAAAAAAAGCCTACAGATTAATCAATTTGGCCCAATGTTTACAGTAAATTAGAACGGAGTAGTAAAACTTTAGTTTCATCTAAATTAATTCTAATCTAACTTAAAATAGTAAAATTTTATTGTCTTGCAGCAAGGAATATTGATACCATTACTTAAAATAAAAATAATATTTTTATGATAAATTTAGATTAAATTTTTATAATAAAAATATAAAATATAATAAATAATATGAACAAATAAAAAATATTATATAAATATGTTATATCAATAGATATCCCTTAGGTCGGATCGTTATCGTTTTATCGACGCCGCTTTCGTCTGAAAGCTGTACTGCCTAAATCCAGTCTACAGGTCAAATTTTACGGCTTAATTAGTAGGTCACCGAAAGTTATATGTTTTTGTTTTTTTTTTTTTGTCAACAAATTAACATGCTTAAAAAATTTATTTGATTCATTAATTATGATTTTAAAATTTAAATTTGAAGCCATCAGTTACATGAAAGAATTATATTAAAATTATTTGTAGGTTGTAATAATTTTAATTTTTATAAAAATAGGTTAATGTAAGATTGAATTGAAAATAATAAATAAATTTAATTACTTAATTTAAATTATCTATTTATTTTTTTATACATCATACAAAATAATGAAGATCCAACTTTAAATTTTTATGTTAAATTATTCTAATCTTTAATTTTTTATTATCAAATTAATTTTAATAATTTAAATTATCTATTCGTTTAAATTTAAACATCTATAATTTATTAGTATGAAATAGATATAGATCTTAATTTTGATGTCAAATAATATCAACATTAAAATTAGATTAGAACTTTGGATATTTTAAAATTGATACAATATAAAAAATAAAAATTTGTTTATAAGTACAAACTCATGACAAAACTAAAATTATTAAGAAAACGTGACCTTAACAATGACTTCTAGGTAAAACTATTATAAAATAATTCTTAACCTAAAAATAAAGGAAAAACTATCATAATAAAAATTTTAATTTAATACAACTTCAATTTTGTCCATTTTAACTAACACAACTCTAATTTAGAGTAAAGAAATAGGATATAAAAAATAAATAACACATCCTCTTAAATTAAAATAAATTCTAATCAATAATAAATCACTTTAAAATTTTAATTTTATTTATAAAAAATTAATCTCAAACTTTAATTTAATTTTTATATTAATAAATTTAATTTTTAATAATAATAATAATTTAATATGATTGTGTCAAAATTTTATCCTTAATCTTCGTTTTCTTTAACTTGTTAAAATAAAATAATTTTTTATTTTCTTAAGATAAAATTTATTCTTAAGTTTCTTAATTTAATCCTATAAAATTTATTATATTTTCTTAATCTTTTTCCTAATTCGTAATCCTTTTATTTCTTAAAAAAAATCTTTAAATGAACTAATTGGATGTCAATCAAATACTATCCCCTCATGAAAGCAACCTACTGATAATGTTGTATTCAACAATTGCTGACCCAACAACATTATACGTCATCATTATTGCCTTTCTTTTGTTTATTTTTTGAGCAAATTAACTGACATTTTCTTAGTTTAATTCAAACTGTATACAATATTTCTCTTCTTTATATATTTATTTTCACCTACTTTAATTAGAATCATTAACGAAAACATTAAATAAAAATTAAAAATTATAATATCCCTTTTTTTCAAGTGTCCCTTCAATTTGATAGGTGTTGGACAGAATGACTCATTAACTGAATGGTGTAATAGAAGAATCTTGCAGGTAATTGGAATGCTTCAATACCCCACTATGTACTATTGCATCACCTAACATCATCTCTAATTGTGCATCCTTCAATCCTCGTTGCCCTACGTTACGTTTAGATTATCCACACGTTACTTTTAGTTTTAGAAAATATTTATTTTTATTATTTTAATTATAAAAATATTATATTATTTTATTTTTTAATAATTTTTTTATGAAGTATTAAAAATGAAATAGAAAATATTTTTTAAAACCAAATACTAATTTTTTTCTTTTTAATATTTTTTCATAATATGTTATTTTTTAAAGTATAAATATTAAATTTAACGGTTAACAAATTAAATTATTAATGCAATAATTAAAAATAAATATCAGAAAAAGAATATCCGAGCGAAGATCTAACTATACCAGGTTAACATGGTACATGACTTCACTAGCAGTGAGATCAACCTTTGGAATTTCATGAGACCCATCTTCTTTTTTATCGTTTTCGCTGAATCACTTGTTATGTTTCCAGCACGTGAGTCTTCTACCGACCAATAAATCAAATAATTATAATTATAATACATATCCCCCTACCATGTTTCAGTCTTGAAATAGTTAGCCTTTCATCCATCATCATATATATCATGTTTTTAATTCTCGGTTCAAAGGATTATTATTGGACTCTTAGATGTGATAATATTCCTAGCTTGGACTCTAGTTGGTAATATTTTATTGATAGTTGTCTTTGTTATTCTTTATTGATAATTAAGGTTTTTATTTAATAAAAATCATGAGTAAAAGCTATGAACAAAATCTTACTATCACTATCATGTAATTAATGTCGGCATTGGTTAAAAAATTATTTATTTTCATATATTTTTATTAAAAATTATATAAATCTTATGCATTAATTCTATTATTTTATCTGAAGGATATTTGATTGTAAAGATATATGATGTAATGTGATTGAAACAATTAAAAATATTAGTATAGCTATACGTATAAAGAAAACAAATATCGTACCCAATTTAAGTAAAACTTAAGAAATTTTGATGTAATTTGTTCATATCTTTTTATCACAGACATTATACAATAAATTGACATATTTGATCTTTTTAAAAATATTAATTAATAACTAATATGTATTATTATATAAAAATATGTTATACGATAATTAATGCCTTGCTATATTTTTAAATAATTTTAATAATATGTAAGCCGTTAAATTTATTAAATAGTATACAAATTATATTCACAACGGGTAAATTAATATTTCTACATACTGAAAATAAAATAAAGCATAACTAAGATATACAGACATTTTAAAATTTAGACAAAATATAAAAGATATTAACTAAAAATAATAATGGTTAAAGTGGTATTAATTATGATAATATATTTAATTATTCTAAAAAATAATTTAATATATAGGGTAAATTATGTGAAGTAATGTTGTATGTAAAAGATATATAAATTGAACCACGTGCACTATGACGTTTTCTGAATTATATGATATAGACAAAAGATGAGGACCATACCCTTTTTAAACATTCATTTAATATATAGGATCAATTTTATATATATATATATGAATTGACGTTCTATGAAAAGATATAAAAACTGAAGCCTAATGCGTCTCGATGTTAGATTTGAGCTCGAGTCATTATGATATACACAAACAACGAGCACCATTCCTTTTTTTCCCTAATAAGTAATATTGTCTTCAATAATAGTTGACGTTGTATGAAAATATAAAAAAACTGAAGCATATTTCTTTTTTGGTAAAAATAAATAAATTGAAGCATGTGCACCATGATGCAGGTATTTGACCTAGAGGCATCGTGATATACACCACAAAGGATGAGGGCCATACCCTTTTTTCTCCCTAAGTAATATCATCGTATTCAATAATATAGCTTCAATATAAAAGTTGAAATTTTCATTTTTTTTAACGCCCTATTGAATAAAATAGTTAATTTTACGAAATAATTAAAGTGATAAAAAACTCCTTTAACATAAGAAAAATTTTAAATTTATAATTAAAATTATTTAATCATTTTTAGCTAATTTTTTATTTTTTAAGATTTTATTTTCAATATCTACTACTTTTAAATGTAAAACTAATTATTTCAAACAATTTCATATATACAATTTTTTTAACTTTACTATAAAAAGTAATTTTTTTAGATAATGTAAACATAACAGATTAAAAAGTTACTTTGCTGTTAACATATTTAAACATAAAATTTATTTAATGAATAATAATAATGAATTGTAAATATAATTGATTATTAAAATATCTTTTACATAGCTAATTCAAACACATATTAATGGAAGGTAGGAGGGTGTTTCATGGCAACAAAAATCTCTTAAAATATAATTTTATGTCTTTTTTAATAAAACAAAAATTTTTCTTAAAAAATAAGTTCAAGAGAAAAAAAAAACAAATAAATCAGAATTAAAATTAGTCATATGATTAAAATAAGAAATTATATATATATATATATATATAAAATAGTATACATCTATACTTAAATGTAGGTAGTTAAATTTGTTTTATTTTTAATAAATTTATTAATCATTAAATAAAAACCATAAATAAATAAATATTAGTATTTATATATGAGGGAATAATTACGTTTGAGTAAAACCTCGTGTATATATCAACCAGGTGATTATTGTCAAATTCTTCAACATCAGTATGTTGATGAGTTCCCTTACCGTCAAGTCCATCATAGCTCCATCCAAAACCAAGATATCTTCACTCTAATTTTAAGTCTTAATGAGATATGCATCGAAACTAGGATGGTAATCGGTTATGTTTTGTTAGATTTTGATCAATAACATGGCTTTGACCAATTTTTAATTTAAAATATGAATTTTATCTATGTACTTGATTTTTTTTTTGTCTAACTTGACATATATATTAAACAGATGGTTTGAGAAATAGGATTTTGAAAAAAAAAAAGGATAATTTTTTTATTTTAAATAATTAATAAATTTTCAGAATAAAATATATAAATTATAAATTATCATAAATTTAATGTACCAACTATTTATTTATAATTATAAATAATATATAATTCTTTTAATATAAAATTTAAAAATTTCATCTATTTTAACCAAAAAATTCTAAATAATCTCTAAAAAGTCTGATCATATTTAAAGTTTATTCAAAAACCTTTTTTGTAAAATTAAGGACTTAACAAAGTGTGAATTTGTCATATTTTTAATTTAAGTAAACATATTTTAGTTTGATAATTTTTAGAACAAAATATATAAAATAATATATTACTATAAATTTTTAGATATTAACTATTTTTATATTATCGTACATAACGTATTTTTAATTTAAAATTAAAAATTTATTACTTCTTTTATTTCTCTCTAAAAATCTTCTAAACAATCTCTAAATTATGATCTAATTAGATATTTATTTAAAAGGTTAATTTTACGTAAAATTAAGAACGAACTATAAATTTGTCATGTTTTTATATTAAATAAATATATTTTAATTCAATAACTTTTAAATAAAATATATAATAATATATTGGCATAAATTTACTATATTAATCGTTTATTTATCATTATTAATTTAAAATATTAAAAAACATCCTTTCTTTCTTCTTAAAAATTTTCTAAACAATCTAAAAATCCCAATCTAATTCAAAAGCTTACTTTTATGTAAAATTAAAAATATTATACTTCCATATTTTTTATTTATTTAAAAATAAAAATACAAATATCAGTATATATAATTAATATCATTAATATTTTAAAAATTTTATTTAATTTTATAATTTATTATTCATTAATATATATTTTTATTTATTACTTTTAATATTATTAAATAGATGATAAATATAAATAAAAAAATTAATACTTTTTAAAAATTAAAATAAATATATGAACATAAATAATTTTTATTTTTTAAATAAAAATAAATAAAAATATTAAATAATAACCTTTATTCCATTCATGTGTAATGCATATAAAATTATTAAGATTAATTCAATAATAATTTTTTGCCAAAAATAATGTCAAAAAATGATTAACACGTTATTCACGGTGCTGCTGCAACGCTGCAATGATTGGATTTACTGTGCTCAACACCGAACACCACTTTGTGAGTCCTATAAAAGTAGCTAATGGATACGACTTAAGGTATAAAACCTTTCTAACCAAACGTCATATCTATTTTAGAACACTTGGCTACAAGATATGGCACTGCATCTTGAATCGTGCCTTTTCTCTTTCAAACCTCAAATTGCTAGAACTAAAGCACAACTTTCTCAAAGCTTTACGCGACACAAATCTGATTCTTTTCCTAATTCTAACAAATGGAACATTGCTCAAGAAGAAAGGCCTCGCAGATTGTTCATAAAAACGGTATGCCCAAATTTGAATAGTGTCTTGCTTTTTGTTAGAATTGGAAAGAGTGACTAATAATTTTTCTTTGGCAGGGAGATCTCCGCTTTAGTCACTCAGAAAAACTAGAAGCGGTCAAAGATGAATTTAGGAATGTGTGTGAAAATCCATGCAAAAGTTTGTACATGATTGATGCTATGCAGCGCCTGAATATTGATTACCACTTTCAAGAGGAAATTGAAGCATTCCTAAGAAAGCAATATATAAATTCTAATATTATTGCGGGTGACTATGCTCATGCTGATATTCATCAGATTGCACTTCGCTTCAGGCTATTGAGACAACAAGGTTACTTTGTGCCCACGGGTTAGTTTCTATTTTTTTCATTCTTTTTTCTCTTTTAGATGAATCATGATATTTTCACATGCACTTATAATCTTTAGATTTTTTTAACATTAACCCTTTTATTTTAAATAATAACAAGTTGTAAGATTTTACTTTTAAGATATTTTTATACTTTTATATTTATCATATAATAAATACTTTCTTTTATTATAAAACATTATACTTGTATATACTTAATATTAATAAAGGTTAAGATTAACAAAACAAGTAACGGTACCAAATTTTTTCTGTGAATGTTAACAAAATAAATTAATAATAAAATTTTATTTGATATTAATTATAAAATAAATTAAGTTTTAAAAATTTTAATTTTTTATTAATATAATCGTTTCTATTATAATTTTAAATATTTAATATTTCAAATATTAAAAGAAAAAATAGATCAGTTTTTTTTTTATTTTAATTCTTTTTTATTTAAGGGATTATTTTTCTGTGGACATCACTAAAAAATAATCTACGTCTATTTTAATAGTTAAACAAATGCTGAAATTTTGTTTTCATTTGAAACATGACAGAGGTGTTTGACAAGTTTACAGACAAGAAGGGAAAGTTCAACCCAAAATTGGGTGAAAATATGAAAGGAATGATAGATTTATATGAAGCCTCACAGTTAAGCATAACAGGGGAAGACATACTTGATGAAGCTGAAGTATTCAGCGGTCAGGTCCTAAAGGAAAAGATGGATTTCTGTATTGATAATAATGAATCTAAATTTGTGAAGAGAACCTTACAACACCCTTTTCACAAAAGCTTACCCATGTTTACCGCTAGAAATTTCTTCGGTGATTATCATGGGACGAATACATGGTTAAGTTCATTAAAAGAAGTGGCAAAAATTGATTTCAGTTTGCTGCAAAGCTTACATCATGGAGAGATTAATCAATTTTCCAAGTATGCCAATTTGAGTTAATTTAATTTATAGATGGAATAGTTTATTTTGTCACAATAAAATCTATTCCTCAAAATTCAAAATTTTTTGCAGGTGGTGGACAGGGCTTGGTTTAGCGAACGAGTTAAAGTATGCAAGAAATCAACCGCTTAAATGGTATATTTGGTCGTTGGCATGCCTCACGGATCCTACTTTGTCAGGGGAAAGGGTTGAGCTCACAAAGTCAATATCTTTAATCTACATATTAGATGACATTTACGATGTTTATGGGACTATACATGAATTATCTCTTTTCACAGAAGCCGTTTCTAGGTAAATGCCAATCACGTTTTAATTAATTCACATGGAGAATTTTAAAGATTGCTAAATAAAAAAAATAAGTGATGATCATTAAAGAAGAGTGAAATATAAGAAGAATCATAAATAATAATTTAAAAAAATTATACATAATAAAAAAATTAAAATTTTTCTAAACAGCTGTTATTTAAAATTATTTTTATTTCACATAAAAATTATTTAATTAAATTTTTTAATCATTTAAATACATACAATTTAGTAAAATGACTCAAATAGAAGGTCAGAGATTTCTTAGAAGAAAATTAAAAAAAAGAATGCATGATTAATAATAATTGTTAATAATGCAGATGGGATATTGCAGCTACGGAACAGTTACCAGATTACATGAAGACAAGTTTCAGGGTCCTCTATAATGTCACAAATGAAATCAGCACTAGGGTCTATCAGAAGCATGGGTGGAACCCCATACATTCTCTTCAAAAGACGGTAATATAAATTTGATTAATTACAAACACACCTACACATATTCTTTATTTGCACAGAGACCTGGTTTGGATCACCTTCTAACATATATTGATTGTCCTTAAATGGTTAATTATGTCCTTAAATAGATTGTCCATTTTTTTAGTGGGAGAGTTTGTGCAAAGCCTTCTTAGTTGAAGCAAAATGGTTTGCATCGGGGAAATTGCCGAGTGCTGAAGAATACTTAAAGAATGGGATAATAAGCTGTGGAGTGCATATTGTGATTGTTCACTCTTTCTTTCTTTTGGGTCATGGATTAACCAAACAAAATGTTGACATCATAGACACATTCCCTCCCATAGTTTCTTCCCCGGCAACAATTCTTCGACTTTGGGATGACTTGGGAAATGCTCAGGTAAACAGATTTCATATATACTCTTCATAAAATCGAAAAAATAACTAAAGAATAAATGTGTTTCGATTGGTATATATTTTAACATTATTTTCATCTCACTTTTTCCATATATATATTTTTTCTATCAGATCATATTTTCTATCATATCTGTTTTCATTTTTTTTTTCTTTCTTATCTCAATTCTTTTTACCTCATTTCACTTACATTTTTTCATGTGCAAGAATTTTTGTCCATATAGTAAGACTCTTGACTTGTCTTCTTCTATATAAAGTAAACTTAATATTTAAAGAAAGAAAAAATTTATTATGTGAGTCTAAGATTTAATAACTATACTAGTATTCTTATGATTTTATGTATAGGATGAGAATCAACAAGGCAATGATGGTTCGTACGTGAATTGTTTATTGATGGATGACCCTGAGTTCACGATGAGAAGAGCAAGAGAGAAAGTGATGAGAAAGATATGTGATGAATGGAAGAGGCTAAACCAAGAATGCCTTTTTGATGGTCATTTTCACACAGCATTCACTAAGGTCTCACTGAATCTTGCAAGGATGGTGCCATTGATGTATAGTTATGATACCAACACTCTCTTCCAGGGCTAGAGAAGCAAGTCAAATCCTTGCTTTATGATAATGTCCTTCTATAGTATTCTAATCTTTGTCTTGGTCTTCAACTGCCACAACTAAGGGAATAGCTCAATAATGTCATTATAACACACAAAAAAAAAATTTCAATTTCGATCACTCTGTTAGGGTGACCTTGTAACTTTGTTCTCTCTTTTTTCTTCGACTTTTATTTTTCTTCTTAATTATAAAACTGTTATTTTATTTTAATTTTATTTTTAAGAATTCATGTCGGAAATAATAAAAATAATTTTATTATTTTTGTACAAATTTTAAAAATAAAAAATAAAATAATTTTTTTATTAAAAATAAAATAAAAATTTACAACCCAAAAAGTTTCAAATAATAGCACTTGGTTTCCCTGATTATTTTTTTGTGAATTAAAATTAATTAATTATTTAGAATAAAAAAATTTAAATATTAAATATATTAATTCAATTATAACATTTGACTAATTGATGGAATTACAATTAAACATGTGTCTTGGATCACATGTGATGGGTTGAACAACTCATGTAATATCCATAAAAAAATAATTATACTCATCTTATATGATTATAAAAATTGTTTTCCACTAGACAATTTTATTAAGTGTGAGCGTAAAACCCTAAACGTGAAGGACCCAATCCTCCCCACAGTATTTAAATTAATTCACACCCACATTGTTTATCTAAAAGTATCTTTTACTTGCACCTTCAAATATAAAAATAAAATATAAATAAGATATAAAAGGTAACTCGCAATAGGAGAATTGCTTTAAGTCTTATAAAAATATTCTAATCGAATTCTTAATCAACAATACAAAACATCTTAATTCACATCTTCCTCACATCCTAGGACTAAACAAATGGTACATAAAATTGTAAAACTTAAGATATACAAATGATCTAACATTAAAATTGATAAGCTTTAATATCATGAGAAACAAACCACATCTAACTCGTTTTAAAAATTGTCCAATAGCACGAGACTTGCCCCAAACCTGATAACGAGTATTCTATCCATATTCTTAATCAACGAGACATCTTTAACACTTTATTCCTCCATTGAATTGTTGCATCAAGCTAGACAACGGGGAATCGTGATTCAAGCGAGGAAAGGGAAGGTTTGTGAAGAAATAAAATTATGAGCTAGTTGCTTGGGTGGACGGTGATGTGAAGCTGACACGTGTGGCAAGACTCACCAAAAAGTTTTTAAGCTTGTTCAGTCACATTGTTTCTTCTTTGAATAGTACCTCTATGTGCAGTGGCTTGCACCTTAGTCGGTTGTAAAATTTGAGGTGATTCCACTGGATTGGTTTAAGTTTTGGTTGAAGTGGTTAACTAATGTTGGCTCTAATTAATTTATACTTTCAATAATTTTTTAATTGTAATTTACTTCCTTTAATCCTTTTATAAGACTTTATTTATCAATTTTTTTTCATCATAAAAAATATATTATTAATTAATATATTAGTTTTTAAGATATAATGTAATGTTTTAAATTTTTATTTAAAATAATTTTTTATTATATTAATTATGTTATTTTAAAAGTACTCAAACTAAGAAGGATAAATATAAAAAATAATACATTCTGATAAAAATTTATAAAAAATCTATTAAATATTATAAAAAATCAGATATAATAATTTGATTTATACAGTATGGGTACTAAGGATGAAAAAAAAAAAAGCTATCCGCCCAAACCGTGTAAACCGAATGCTTAAAATATAAAAATGGATCCGATAGATAAAAAATAAATTAATCGAGGTACGAAGAAATTGAAACAATATTGCTATTAATAAGAGAGAAATAAAAAGAAATATTTATAATTACTTTTTTTTTTCCACTTCGTCTAATCTATATATATAGAGAATAAGCATTAATTATTAATTAAAATATTAATATTTTTTATTATTTATTTATTATCAATATATTATTAATAATCTTTTTTAAACTAACAGAATTTTGTTTCTTTTTATTGCTTTTCTTTCTTTTCTGATTACGTCAACAACTTGCTTTGGTTATGTTCAGCTAGGACCGAAAGTGAACAAATCATTTGTCTAACTATACAATTTGTTATCTGTCTTTGATTGGATTGATTTCAATAAAATAGGCAGTGCATTTAAACTATCTTGATTCGGTTCATTTAATAAATAGCAGATAAATTCACTTTATCTTGATTCGGTTCGTTTAATAAATAGATAGACTCAGATAATGTTAAAAAACTTTTTTAGATAAACAAGTCAAGCCTAGTCTTATAAAAAAAATTTATTTAATCTATTCAGGAATCTATTTATATATTATATATTATCTATATATTTATATTTATTTTAATATATTATATTTGTATAATATTTATTTTGCAGTTTTTACATAATATATATATATATATATATATATATGTTTTAAAGCCTATTTAATAATTTTTTTATGCATTAGGTTTTAAATTTTGTAAATTTTTTAATCAATTATTTATATAACAGATACATTTATTAAATTTTTTATTACAGCTTTTAAAAGACATAGATCTTGTAAATTTTAAATCAGACTATATCTTAACAGAAAAAAAATCTTGTAAATCTACTTGCATCTTTACGTACAAATATCTGGGTTGGACTATTGTTAACTATAATCATTAACTTTTGTGTTTCTTTTATTTTTATTTTTTTCTTCTTTCTCTACCTTTCCTAACAAAAATAACTTTAATTTCAATTTTAGTATTTTTTATTATCTCAATATTTTTTAAATCTTATCATTTATGTACTTATTTTTATCTTTTTAAAATTACCTTGCATCTTCTTTATATATGTTTCATTTTTATCTTTTTAAATCACCTTTTAATCTATGCATGCTTTAAAACTTTTTTCAAATTCGATGATACTCATTCCATTCAAATTAAAAATATGTAATTCACAATTTGATTAAACAACCTTCAAATCAACAAAATTAGATTAAATATTAAAGTTTAGGGTACTCCTTATATTTTAAATTTATTTATTTATATTTTAAAATTTATTTTATAAGTAATTATATAATTTTGATAATTAATTATTAAAAAATATAATTAATAATATAGAAAATATAATTAATTCAGTTATATATAAAATAATTAATTAATTAAAAAATTTAAAATATAATTATATAAAGTAAATAATTAATTATAAAAATATATAATTAAATTATAAAAATTAAAAATAAATAAATTTATTATAATTATATGAAAGAATACTATATATGAATTTTCGATCAGAGAGTAGTGACTAATGATCATTACGATGCTAAAAGTACGAGACTCAATTTGAATCATTATTGGATAATTAATAATGTAAAAGTAATAAAAATTATAGAATCGTAATATAATAATAAAAAATGTGTAAAAGATATAATAATTTTTTTATAAACTATAAGTTTTGTTATAAAATATCAGAGATACTAAAAAATATTGGGAAATTAATAATGTAATAGCAATAAAAATTATGGAATCGTAATATAATAATAAAAATGTGTAACACCAATAATAGTTTTTTTATAAACTAAAATTTTTATTATGAAATATTAGAAATACCAAAAAATATAATATAACAAAAACAGTTTTCATAACATCACCCTCCAACAAGTGATACCGATGCACCACAGAACCTCGCGCATTCATTAATGGCAGTAATGGAAGTGTCAACCACCGACAATACGCTAGGTGTTATTCCCGGACTCAATAATATGCCATAATAAGATCAGGAACGCACATTTGATGAGCTTTAACATTTTCTGTTTTTTTTTTTCCCGAGAAATCAAAGGTACGTTCAAATTTTAAGCTGAATATTGCGAAATATCAGTTCAGCAGTTCTCATTTGGTTGGTTGAGGTATCTCCTCTCATTTTGGAGTCAAATCACCTGTCTCCTCCTTCTCTCACTTTTTCTAACTTTGTAATCATATAATGTCATGTTATTTTAAAAAAATTGTATTAGTTTCATTCATGTTTTTTTTTGACAGCTTTTCATGATTATATGTTTTATAATTTTTTAAATTAATGACATATTATTTTCAGTAGTTAACTAACTATCAAAAATTTCATATATATATATATATATATGTTATTATTGATATTTTTAAAAAATATAGGTAAAATTTTACTAATAAAAATTATTTTTATATTAAAAATAAAGGATGAAGAATTTGCAGCCTTCCATAATGTTCATTAAATGATTAAACGAAAAATGTAAGTTTTCATATTTAAAAATAATAATTTATATTTAATTATATTTAACCTTTGCATAATGTTTATTGAATAAAAAATATAAATTTTTATATTTAATAATAATTTATATCTAATTACATTTGAATACAGGTTATTTAATTATTATTATTTAAAAAAAAGGGTGCTAATTAAGAATGGTTGTAAAGGAATACAGGTTTAATTATATTCAACATATTGGTTAACTTAACAAAAAAAAAATTAACTTCATTAGGTTTAATATTATTAACATACTTAATCATCAATTTATCTTTTAACCACAAAGATATACATTAACCAACCATAAATTATCTAAATAAATAACCTAAACATTGTGCATTTCTACGTATGTTATTAAATTCACGTGTATTTATATAATAATATATACATTACGTGTTAACTCTTCTCGAAACACGTGGGTACCATTAGATATCTTTTACTTCCAAAACTTGTTATTTGACGAATTCGTTCTGTTCAAGCTATTTGATGGATTCTCTGTTCAATTTGGATTGATTTTCCTATCTTTATTCAGTTTTTCTACTCGATAAGGAAACCCCTAAATCTGCTTCAAAAGTTATTCGCCTTTGGTCATCTTCCTTAACTTCCACATCTCTAATCCACTTACCCACGTTTGACCATTTGTTTTGTCAAGTTTCAAACCACGATTTACTTACGTTCATGCTTTCTCATTTAGTCTTTGCCACTTCCATTTCTTGTAATGCCATTTTTTTTTTTAATATTAACGTTCGACGTGATTTTAGTCCAATAATCATGTTTTTTTTTTTAATACAATCTCAAATTAAAATAGAAAAATTCTAAAAAACCTAAGTTAAAATATATAAAAATTAGACTTGTTAATTCTTAAAATATAAAAGATATCTAAATTTTATTGTAATGAAAAAGTCTAATAAATCTAATTTGTATGAGTCCAATAGACTCAATAAATTTAGCTTAGATCCTTTGCATTAAGTTTCAAACGACACTATATTCGTGCTCTTTAATTTAGTCTTTAACACTCAATTAATAAAAACTAATAAAAAACTAACACGTGTTTATTTTTTTCCATATCAATAGATGCATATGGATGTAAATATTGTACACATGTTTGATTATATTTTTTATTTTATTAAGTATAAACATAAAATTCTAAGTATAAAAGATCCATCTCTTTTTAATGCATCCTCAAATATAAAAAATTAAATAAAATATAAATTAATTTAATTTAATTATTTTAATTTAATTTGTTAAATATATTTTTATTCCCTCCAAATATTAATTTTCGTTACTTTCTTGAACATTTTTTACATTTAAAGCAATAATGTTTGTAATTGATCTATCAAATGTTTCATTTATGTCCTCGGTCTCTCTCAAAAATATTATAAGGATAAAAGAAAAACTCATCCATTTTTTTCTTAACAAAATATAAATTCTTACATCATAAACTTTGAATATTTATTAGTAATATCCTTTGCTTTGCAGTTAAGATAAATTATTAAAATTTATAAAATAATTTGAAATATAAATGATGTTGATAATATAATTATATTTAATACCATTAACAAAATAACAAATAAGAACAAAAATTAAATAATACTCTCAATGTATAAACATCGCACACACACTAAATAAATTCAAAGCTGATAGAATAGACGTAAACTCAATTTAATTATGTATGGAGGAACCACACAGACAACCGGGCCAACAAAAAGACTCATGGGCTTATTTTCTAAACAAAAGTTCACATAAACTTACATACATTATATAACAAATGATAGAGATTGTTTCTATAACATGCACCTTTAATTTATGGCCATTGATTTAGCCTGTAAAGGCATCTGTGGTTGATGTAAATTCCAGGAAACGAAAATGCATTTACCTTGTATTTAGATATAATATTTTAATATTTTAAAAAATTTAAAATTTAAAATATTTTTGAATAAAATCTTTTTATTTTAAATTTTTTTATTTGAATAAAAAATTTAAATTTTTTTATATATTTTAAAATTATTAATTTAAATGGTAAAAATTTTAAATTTATTAAATTTTAAATTTTATTTAGATTAAATAATTTAATTTTTATTGTATACCCAAATTTTATATTTAAATATTTATAAATTATTTTTAATTTTTTTATTCTTTTAATTTATTGGAAATATTTTGGATATATACAAAAAATATTTATTGTACAATATATTTAAATAAAATAATAATCTAATAAAATCTATATAATTAAAAATAATAAAAAATATAATTATATCATTTAATATTATAAATATTATGTATAAAGATGAGAAATAAAAGAGAAAAATGGATAAAAATAATAAAATAAAACAATAAAAAAATAATATGGAAAGACTTGTTTGTTTTGAGAATAAATTAAAAAAATTTAAATTACTTACATATGTTAAAAAAATTAAATTTTTTTATTTTAATTTATTAAAATATCTATATAAAATATTTTAATATTTAAAATTTCAAATTCTTTTAAATTTTTTTAAATAATCTATGAAAACATAAACATAAGATTATAATATTTACAAATATGTACCCAAATAGAGAAAAAAAATTAAAATTACATTTTTTTTATAAATATTTCAACGCAGATTTAGGTTTTAGAATCACCACTTACCACCCTCACTGATCTAGTATCACGTTTTTTTATATATAGTTTTTATATTAAAAATTGTTCTGAAAAAGGATCCGAAAATATTCATCTGACTTGTCCAATCAAAGCTTAGAAGCCAGTTGTGTGAATCAGACAATTAAATCATGCTACATTAGAATTGCGTAAACGTGCAAGAGTGACCTGTGTATATTCAAGCACAAGTACTCTCAATAATGGAAGACAAGTTCTAACCACCAAATTATCACACCTTTTTTGATAATATATGCATAATATATATATTATTTTTATTATGAATTTTTTTAATATATTTTATTCGAAACAAAAAACTATTTCTATAACTTTACAATTTATATACAGATTGAATTACACTTTAACTATAATTAAATTATTAAATGTTTGAACTAATTTTTTTATTAGTTTAATAATAAATTGTTTTAAATCTTAAAAAATTATTTGAACTATATTTTTAATCAATTGAAACATTTTAATATCTCTACTAATATGAATAAAACTTATAAAATTAAATATTTGTAAGTGATCTAAAATTAAAATAAATAAAAAATATATTATATTATAATCGAAATAGACTGAAAATTTGTAAATCATCCAACATTAACACATTCCTTTTCGGTACACATTTTGTCTGTAGCGTTTGAAGGACCAAAAGTTTATGAATAATAGTATAGAACTTATATAGTATTAAACACATATTGTGCCTAATTAACTCTTTTTTAAGAATTAACTCAAAGACGAACTGCTTTAACACTTATAAGAATATTTTTAACTAATATAAGACATATTTGTTATATTTTTATAATAATTTTTTATTTATTATATCAATTATAATATAAATTATTTTAATTTAATTATAATATTAATATTTTTATTTGATTACTTTAATAATTAAATTTTAGTAAGAATAGTTAATTATGAGTTGGACTATTTAAATTAATATTTATAGAAATTGTTGTTTTATCTTTACTAATAGGGTTAATAAACTATTTTATATTAGATAATTTATATATATAAATATTTTAAAACAAAAGAGATTATATTTAAAATAAATTATCCCAAAGAGAATAATAACTTTTTTTTAAGTCATCTCATTCTATCAATATACTTACAAAAATAATATAGATTTTAATTTGATGGGGTAATGTATTTTTATTTTTTTTATAATTATATATATTACTATAATTTGTATATTCAAATATATGTTGTTAATTAAGTAATCATTGTCGCAACCGTAATACCGACGAGACGACGAACTCGCTAAAATTTTGAAAATGGATTTTATTTGGATGATGATGTGGATTAATGTGTGGAGTACTTTAATTTTTATTTAAGGAAAAGATTTGGAAAAATCCTGGATGAGATTTGGGTTGAGGAGTCGGTTACAAGTGGGGGAAGGTGTTAGGCACCCCACTTTCCTTTGTTAGAAAGAGCAGTACCACTTAAATCGAGTGTGTGATTATTTTGAAAATAGTTTGATCCACTTTTATTAAGTGAAAATAAATACTTGATAGAGTTAGCCTGGCGGGACTGATCCTGCTCCTAAGTATTCCAGTGCGATAGGAAACTTCGAAACTACGTAGTTGGTATGTTTTGAAGCTTGACCTTGAAAAGGTTGAAAAGAGTGTTTGAAGATCTTGAAGGTTTGACCTTGAGGCTAATTGAAAAGTAATATTCAAAAATAGCTTGATTATTTTTTGAAAAACTATTCTTAGGGCGATCCTCATCCACATATGCCACGGGGCCCCAGAACAACTACGGCTGCATTCTTGGGACCCATGCTGACCCTTCTAAGCAAACGAGCAGCCGAGAGAAAAGACTCACTGGGTCAATGCTAGAGCCCGTTCGAACCAGCGGGAGAGTAAGAATCGCGAAACAGGATTTTTATTTTTGAAGAACGCATGAATAAAATGAAGGCAAGGCGCAAGTACTAGAAATTTTGAGGGAATTTACCAATTAAGGAATTTTATGCAAAATACTTGATAATCTTGAATTCATAGAATTATTTAGGAATTTTGAAGGATTTTTCTTTTTAATTTCCGGAATTCTTCATTAATTTCTAGAAATTTGAAATTCTTATTAATTTCTTAATTTCTGGAATTTTTTTTGTTAATTTCTTAATTTCTGGAATTTTTTGTTAATTTCTTAATTTCTGGAAATTTTGAATTTTTTATTATTTTCTGAATTTTTATTTAATTTTCATGGATTTTTATTATTTTCTGAATTTTTCATCATTTTTTGAATTTTTTATTATTTTCTGAAATTTTTATTATTATTTCTGCAATTTTTGAATTTTTTATTATTTTCTGAAATTCTGTGAATTTTTATTAATTTTTCTGGATTTTATTTAATTTCTATGAATTTTTATTATTTTCCGAATTTTTTATTGAATTTTTATGAAGTTTTTATTATTTTGGAATTTTTTATTAATTTTCTGAATTTTTATTAATTTTTGTATTTTTATTAATTTTTTATAAATTTTCTGTGAAATCTCGGGTAGAATAGAGTTAATCAAATTTTCTGAGGATATTATGGTAATAATTGGGACTGTGGGAGTGCACTTTTCTTCTGGATCACTAACCAGCATGAGTTGGGCTTTTTGTAACCCGTGGGTAGATGCTATATTGTGGGATGGGGCCCCTCCTTTCATACTTTGATCATTACCCCAGCGGGTACCACGTCCATTTGAAACTGCTCTCGCATGCGAGTCTGCGTCGACGACTACGGGTGCAACTAAGGCAAAGTTAGGTTAGTCTCCTATAGTGCTGAAGGTAACAGTACCCATGGTTCGTAACTTAATGACTCTAGTGTATAACTTGCATTCGACGTAGAGATTGAAGCTATATAAATTTACTAACTTTGACTCATAAAGGACTGGAACCTGTCATCATCTTGGTCGTCGCGACTGGTCCGTGACCTAGAGGTAGGGTGATCAAGTCCAGTGGTTTGAGATAGACGCCTTCACCAACCGCGTGCATGCATGGAGCCATAATAGGTGGGAAAAACGGGATACGCACCATATCCTTATAGGAGAGCGATAATTGATAGTTGCACCTGATCATGTGCAGGGCCGAATTTGTGGGGCGAATGGAACATGTGGGAGTTGTATTTGGCTTTTGAATAGGAAAAAATGAAATCCAATTAAAATTCTAATAGCCCAATGATTACGAATCAGGATACTATGCTCATGCTTAACTTTTCAACTAAACCAAGTTCTGAATATGGAATTATCGTAGTGCCTAGTAAGCAGAGGTTGGATTCGTTGAAGACTTTCTTGCACATACCCCACATGAAGATAAGACCAATAAGTTGTAGCTTGTCTTCACCCCATGATGCATGTACGCTGAAAGTGAGCCAGCTCTTTTTGGCTCAAGGCTGCGTCACTATCAGCTGGTTTCGAAGCGTACACTTCCCAAACAATGCCTCAAATATAGGGGATAATTTGGCACGAAACCCGCGCTCAAACTTGTCTCTTGCATAAGGGAAGATTTCAGATCCTCGATCTTAGGCTTAACCTCACGAGTGTATAGTGCTCTATATCTACGTCTCTGTTGACGTTAGATGGATGACGGGAGAAAGCCAAGCACCTGCTCAAGGCTAGTCACACCTCCTTACTTAAGATTAGGAGCCCCCAATTCAGTAAGTACAGAGTCGCTATATTTGAGTTATGGACTCATCTTTATTACCTCATATGTCAGAAACTACACCTCAAGAATCACAACAGGTGAGTCGTCTAGACCCATAGTCTTACCAAACTTATGTCCCTTGGAATTTTAAGTTTTTTACAACCGTCATCTTATGCACCTTGATCCTTTTGTGAGAATACAAATTACTTGATTAAGCTTCGAACAAGAAATGGATTTCTTGATCCTTACAGCCTTCATAACGACATATTCAAATTTCTACCGCGCAAGTTGACGCATACAAAAATTTCATAAAGAAACCTAAATAAAGAGTTTGATCTCACCTGGAAGATTGCAGAACGTCGAGATTTGGTGCGAGGAAAAATGGATATCGAGAGAAAATAATGCAACTAGAAGCCTTCTTATGGAATTATCCTATCCTGGATTTCTCTCTCGCTTATACTCACGTAAATCATGACCATCTACTCTAGATCTAGAAAACCAGAAAAACCCCCTTCTTTGGGACAACCGCTTCTTATTTCTTGGTTTTCCCAACCTCCTCTTCTTCAATCGTGCTTCCACCTTCAAAATGATGGTTTTAGTTTTTTTTGTTTTTTTCTTTTTGTTTTTAATATTCTTTGTTTTAATATGCCATTCATTAATATTCTGTTTTTAATAATACATTTTAATATTCTGTTTTAATATTGATTTTTAATATTAATTTTAATAATGCATTTTTAATATGTATTTTTTAATTTTGTTTATTTATTTTTCTGATTTATTATATTTTATTTATGTAAATTTTATTCTTTTTAGAGTTTCAGTTTTAATTTCATTTTATTTCCAGTTTTTAATATCTATCTTTATTATTATTCTTTGCTTTTAATTTTGTCTCTTATTTTTATTTATTTATTGGTTTCTTAATTATTGCAATGGTTGGGGGCCTCGACTCATGGTGTTCTGATTTGCACTTTCACACTTTCATTTTTATGAATGTCGAAATATTTTACGTATTATCACTTGGTAAGAATGAGTAAAACGTGTTCTTTATGTCACAGTGTTTCTCGAAAAATAGAAGCACTAGAAACGCCAAACCCCAAAAAGTGAACCTCATAGATGGTGGTTTTTGATTGACCCCTTGCCCGACTTGATGTGCTAAGTGATAAATTTTAAATATACGGGGCTTGATTTTTTCTTTGGGTGATATGACCAGAAGAAATTGGTGAAGAGGCCTATTTGAGACGGGAGGGCATGCCGAGAACTAAAATGTAAGATATGTACAAGGGTGGCACGACACTAAGTAGAAGTAGAAAACTGGTAGTCTTTGAAAAAGGAAACTACGAGCGATGCTTGTTACTTGAATGGCAGAGGAAACATGATGGTGGCACATTATCATGCGTGATGCAGAAAACTAAACTTGATGAGAACTGACAACATAGGCCATGATGTGAAGAAAATCAAACTGAGGCACTTGTGACATGGACTAAAAGCATTAAACCTAAACTAGAAGGCGCTGACAACATAGGCTAAAGCGGTAAATCTGGACTATGGCGACACGACAACATAGGCCTAAAAAGCGAGTAAAAATCTAATCTAGGGTGACTGGCACAAGCAACTTTTAAGAAGCCTGAAAGCGGTAAATCTAAACTATGGCGGCGACGACAACATGGCCCTAAAAGCGGTAAATCTAGACTACAGCGGCGACAACATAGGCCCTAAAAACACGATAAGAAAGCTAAGCTAGGGCGGCACTGACACTTACGGAGGCTAAAAAGCGAGCAAATCTAAACTATGTGGCGGCCTGACAACATAGGCCTAACAAGCAGTAAATCTAAACTACGAGGTGGCCTGACAACGCAGGCCTAAGAGCAGTTAAATCTAATCTAGAAGTGGCATTAGCCTGGAAAGCCTAAAGCGATAAATCTAAACTATGGCGTATGCGACAACGCAGGCGCTAAAAGCAGATAAATCTAAACTAGAAGGCGACACGACGTATAGGCTGGCGATGAAATCTAAACTATAAACTGACAACATGAGCCTAAGCGATCGATAAGCTATGGTGGCGTGACATAGGCCAAAGTCTTGTGAGGAAAAATAAACTTGATGAGGCGACAACATAGGCGAGGTGTGAAAGTAAACTTGAAGTAGGCGAGCAACATAGGCCAAGGTGCAGAAAAAGTAAACTTGAGGCGACAAGCATAGGCGAGTTGCAGAAAAAGTAAACTTGAAGGCCTAACAACATAGGCCAAAGTGCGGAGAAAAATAAACTTGAGGCTGCGTGCCTGCGGCGAGATGCGAAGAAAAAGTAAGCGAAGAGGCGATAACGCCAGGCCAAGGTGCGAAAAAGAAATATAAGCGAGAGGCGACAACATAGGCCAAGGTGCAGAAGAAGTAAACGAGGCGTACGGCAAACATAGGCCGAGGAGTGCAGAAAAGTAAACTTGAGGAACTGGAAGCAACATAGGCGAGGTGCGAGTAAACTTGAGGAGGCACGACAACATAAGTAGAGGTGCAGAAAAAAACATCGGCTTTGATGAGGCGACAACATAGGCCAAAGTCTGAGATAAACTGAGACGGCGACGACGCGTAGTAGAGGTGCGAGAAAAATAAAACTTGATGAAAATCCCGTTATTGTGAAGGAGAAATTTAAATGAGATCCTGCTTTGTTGCGGGATGAATGTAATCCCTGATTGACGGGAAAAATTTAAACATGCTCAGTCTGCGCATCGTTGATAGGAGAATACAAATGAGAGTCGTGTTTTCAGGAAGAATGATGAAATCCCTCAATTGACGGGGATAAATGTAAACACAGCAGCGAGGTGAATGATGAACATGTAGCGTCACCTTGGCAGAACATACAAAATGGGATCCACAGCGAGGGATGGATCTGAAATTTAGACATGAAATCCTTTGGCGGGATGAATACGGTAAATCTGCTTACGGGATGTGTCACCAATGAAATCTTAGCAGCCAGGATAGATACGAAATGAACTCTGGCAGCGAAAGGATGTATACAGAAATTTAAACATAAATCTTGCTTGTGGGATAAATGCGGGCAAAATCTGTAGCGGGATGTATCTGCAGTGAACTGAAATCTGCTTGGCAAGGATGAAATCTAAGCAATCTGTGGCGGGATATCAGAAATTTAGACATGAAATCCTCCTTGACAGGATAAATGAGCAACTATTAAGAACGGAGTGGAATGCGAGAAAAATCCTTGTGCAGTGGCAGGAAAGATGCAAGCTTGCACAGACGGGCAAAAGGAAAGTGAAAACAGCTGTTAAGGCAGGCAAAAATGTATTCTGTCAAGGCGGGGAATTGTGATGTGTCTTGTGAGGGTGGAACATGGACTTACATTAAGTCAAACTTCCTTAGATAAGCTATTTGAAATTTATTTTCTTGAATTTAAATAAATTGTTATTCTATGAACTTGAGAGGATTTTTAGCATGATAATTATTCTCTTGAAGAAACTTGGAAACTATTTTGCCGGTTGGAAAATTCTTGATAATTAAGGAGCTATCTTGATTAGAAGGAACTTTGGGCAAGTGTTTGCCTTTGATTTTGGAAAGATCTTTGTGAGTTGCCCCTGTTTTTATTTTGATATTTTGAATTTAAATCTCTTTTGGGAAAACGTTGCTCCGGTTTGAGGCTTATTTCCAGAGTGGTGACCTTTCGAGTTGAATTTTTGTGGGCAAATCGCTATATTTGATCTTATTCGAATTTGAGGAGTGACCTCAAATTGGATTTTGTAATAGGCGAGTTTGATTTGATCTTGATCCAGAATTTGAGGTGACCTCAAATTGGATTTTTGTATGGAGCAAGAGTTTGCCTGGTTTGATCTTGATTAGGAATTTGAGGTGTTTCAATTGAATTTTAATGGGCAAGCGTTTGCCTGCAGATTGAGCTTGACTCAGAATTTGAAGATGACCTCAAATTAAATTGTTGTGATAAAGTATTTGCCCCCCGATTGATTTCGGCGTTGAGGAATTGAGGATAGCCTCAGCAATTTTCTAGGCAAGTGTTTGCCACCAGTCACTTAATTCTTGGATTTTGAGGAATTTGAGGATGGCCTCAGTCAAAATTTTAGTAGTAGCGTTTAGGTTTGAGCTTGATTTGGTTTCAAATTATGATTATTTGGAAAATTTAGTTTTGAAAAAATGGGCTATCTGTTGAATAAGGTGCTTTTGTGTTGTTTGAGTATGGCGAATTCACAATAATGATGGGGTTCTTATTTCGATGCTTAGTCTTGAAATGACTTGATTTTTATTTGATGCTTAGAAATCTTATTTGATGAAACAGATGTTATTGAATCTGAGAACCACGGTGGTGTAAAATTTTGTTTCTCTTGATTTTTTTGATTTTTAAACGATCTTTCCTAAACAGCTCGTAGAGTGGGTGTGAAAGAATCGAGAATGAGACGAGTTGGATTGACTCGATTTGGTTTCTTGAAAATTGATTTATAAATTTGCTTTTGTCAGGATCTTTGAGATCTCACAATGATCGATGGTGAGCCTCCTTCTTTGGTGGCATCATGGGCTGGTAGGAAGAACGAATCTTTGGGAGCTTTGATCATGTGTCATGATGATCGAGATTCGTCAGGCTTTGTCATGACTTTTCAAAATTAATCCCTTTTTATTCTTTTTACATTTTCTTTTCCTTGTAGCATGTGCATTTGGGAGTGTACAAGTGATTTTGAGATGGTCAATAGAAAAAGAAAAGGGAGTTAATTTGTATGTTTTAAGGTAGTGTACTTGAAGAGGATGATGAAGAAGATATGGGCTCGATTGCCCGAATGGCACCTTTTGGTGAAAAATGCAGTCTTTGCTTTCATAATCTTGATTGTTGTAGATGTCAGACTCGAGAAAATGGCACAATTTTGCCCAGGTTTAAGGAATATGGGAGTGCGGGATATCATGTTGTCTGGAATTCTGGTTTGACCTTAATTTTTGCAGGTTGTTCTTTTGAGTTTCAACCCGACAGGTCTTTTTTGTATTGCCCTAAATTTTTCCTAAGTTGCCGCACAGGTTTTCAACCTAAGGGCTCGTTGTATTGCTAACTTTTGCCTAGGTCTTCTTTGAGGTTTGACCCTAATGACATGATTATTGCCTTAACTTTTATACAAATTAGTTCTGATTGTTATTCATGGGCTCAATGATTATGCCTAACTTTTGCCTAGGTACGTCTTTGATTATTTATGCGACCTAGCGGGCTTCTGCTTGATTATGCCCTAACTTTTGCCTAAGTCGTTTTTGATTGTTGACCTAGCGGGCTCTTGCTTGATTGTACCACTAACTTTTGCCTAGGTCATTCTTGATTGTGACTGTGAACTTTGGCAGTTGTGCCTAACTTTTGCCTAGGTAAATACTTACAGTTTCGACCTAGCGGGCCTTTACAACGATGGGTACTTCTTGTGCCTAAGTCATTAAGATTGTAGACCTAGCGGGTGTTTGATCGCGCCACTAGCTTTTGCCTAGGTCGTCTTTGGAGGGTTGTCTTGACCCTAGCGGGCTCTTTATATGATCCCTCGACTTTGCCTCGAGATTGTTGTTGTAAACCTAGGCAAGACTCTTTCTAATCATGACTTTGTCAACTCATTATTTTGAACTTTAACCCTACTTTTGCGCTGGATTCTTTTAGCTTTTAATCCGGTCGTGGTCTTCTCTTCTTGAATTTCATGTTTTGACCTTAATTTTTGCCTGGATTATTATTTTTTGCCTTAATCTCGGCTAGGTCCTCTTCTTTTCCTTGAATTTTGAATTTTGAGCATCGACCTGCTGTCAGGTCATCTTTGGTTTTCCAATTCAGCGGGATCTTATTCTTGCATCCCTAAATCTCGCTGAATTTAGACTTGATTCCACTAAGGATGTTTTATTTGACAAGACACTTTGAATAGGGATCTAGAATCCCCCGGTTGTCGATTCTCGCTTCCTCATTGGGATTTTTCTCCTTTGAGCTTGATTAACTCGGCGCTCAAGATTATTTATTTTATTCTAAGATCGCATCATCACCGATCGGTATTTTATCGTTTGTGGTATAGGAATGAGAAGCCGGGTTGGAAGAGGATAAAAGAATGGTAAAATTTTTTTAGAAGTAAAGCTAAAATGTAAAGCACGTGCTGGCAAGTGATATGAAATGTAATTTTTGTATTTATTCATTTGTCGTGTATTTACAAAAGATTAACTTTTGAAAAACATGACAAATTTTAGGGATGTTCTTCTCGATAGCTTGACTTTATCTGGTGGCTCGTTGTGCTCAGTTACAGCAGCAGTGAGATGAACTCTCATGATTGAGTTTGGATTAGGAAGCGATCTTCGAAAATCTATGCGTTCATCAATTGAAACTTTATATTGCGGCAGGACCTGGCAGTTTTGTTGAATGACTTAATACCACCGCGCAAATGCAATCAAAACATAATTTTGCAGCGTTTATTTGGTTATGATGATACTTGGAAGTTTTGACAACTGGAATAC
>JAMKYM010001034.1:0-100620 GCA_026541065.1 Canavalia ensiformis
GTATATAGTCCTCATAAATTACCAATGTAATTAATTTAGAAAATAAACACTAAAACAAAGGGGATAGCAAAATTGTACACTTAAAGTACCTCCTTCTAAGATTTGTCCAATTTCAGCTAATTAAACCTAAATTGAGTCAGGGAAACTCAAATTCTACCCTTGAATCCAACATTTACATGAATAAATTCTCCTCCCACTTACCTTTCTCACTAAGTCGAGGTATCCTTTAGGTGTGGAGAGGGAGAAATCCAAAAATCTCACTTCCAAGAGTGCTCCTTGGATAATCAATAGCAAGAATAACTAACATAGGTTAGTATTGAACCAATTAGAATCAAGAATAGGAGAAAAATTCAAATTTTCCCCTCATATGCAAGCTTTGGTCCAGCAAAAATGAAGGAGAGAAAAACATGAAAACTTAAAAAAAAAAAATTGGTGCCTAAACATTCTTTACTATTAGATGAAGTAAACCCTAAGTTAAATTTGAAAACTATCACACGGATTGAAAGTAATTTGAGTTTGAAACATCAAAAATGGGAAAGGTGGATTTTATCTTTTAAAAAGGTGTTTAATTTGTCGAAGACGACCCTTCCTCTCCTTTAATATATATAATTTATACTATTTTATTATTATTTTAAGTTATTAGAGTTCAGTTTGACAAAATTCATGTCTTCGAGGGAGTAAGAAATTTTGGATCACTTTATAAGTGTCAAAGAATTATTTAGGATAGATAATTTTTCATAAAATTTATTTGAAAAACAATCTAGAAGAGAAAACAAAACCTACATGTATTTCGGATCCAATTAAGCCCATTATTTTTGAAAAAAAAAATGGAATATTATGATATGGATTCTAGAAAAAATATTTTAATTAATTTAAAATCATTTCTATAAAATATAAGGATTTTTCAAAAATTTTCCTAATATATTTTCTATGAAATCTCCATTAACTCTTATAAGCCCTAATTGGTTCCAAATGTAAGATTCTCAATATGTTCTTTTCTAAAAATAAAATTTATAAAATTAACATAAGTAATTTTTGTCAAAAATAAGCTACCTCACATTCTATCTCTTTCTATTTATAAAACTTCTACATTTCTTTCGTATTAAGCATATGTGAATCACGAAATAGGTGACTTTTGAAGATTTTTTTTTCTAGGATTAAAATTTATATAAAATCTTATAGATGTATTAATTAAATTGGTATAAAGTACCTCTTTATATTTCTTCCTCTATTAATTTAAAAAATTTATGGTTTTTCTCTTAAAAAATGGCAAACAACACTAACTATGGAGTGTAAACTAAAAATGTATAAGGAACAAAATTTAAAGGTGTTTATTCCTTTAATTATGCATTCTAGTCTCCGTTTTTGGTAAACAATGTGACCAAAGGTGTCATAGTTGCATAAAACGGAAAGGATTTGTATTTCTATGAGAGCTTAGCTAATTGTGGAGTTAAGAATATTCCAAACATGTTGAACTAAGTATAATTAGCATGTGTTAGCCAGCAAGCTTTGAATTTAAAGTACCTAGGAGGCCTATAAAAATGGTTATTGCTCATGAGAAGGAAAGGGAAATAGTCTGAATATACCTTGGTTAGAGTTTCCACCTGGGCATTTGCGAATTGTGTTCTCTAAGTAGTATCGCATGCATAATAATCAAGTTCTTTATCTTGTAATTTTGACCAACTTGTTTACGATGCCATGTGAATTGAGGGCCCATATTACTAACATCCATCAAGCTATAGTCTTCCATCATGCTACCTAATCTCATTACTCGTTGCTAATAAAAATCGCAACCATGTTTTTTGGAAGGGGTTAGAGTGTCATTAAACTCACCTATAATCATCCATGGTAAAGAATAAGGTGTGTGGACATGAAGACATTTTTCCTAAGCTTGATCTAGAAGGGTAAGGATCAAGCTTGCATATAAGTCATTGATCACCTAATGGAATTTATTTTTGAAAGGATATTTGATATGATCCATGGGTGGGAATCAACCACTTCAATATTCAAAGAGATTTCTTTTTTAGCAATAAGTCATATTGTTAGTTTATAGAAGAAAAATAAAATAGGAAAAGTTAAAGGATGGGATATTGGAATTGTGAGGAGAAGGAAATATGGGAATTGTTTGTTTGTTTCATTCAATGAGAAACATTACATTTATAGTAGAAAGAAAAACAAAATTTACTTGCTCCTAAAGTCTAGGAACTACTTACTTGCTCACAAAGTTTAGGAACTACTTACTTGCTCATAAAGTATAGCAAATACTTACTTGCTCCTAAAGTATATGAGTTTACTTATTAATTAAATTGAATCAAACAAAACTAAAGACAGTCACACAAGCACATATTTAACACTTCTCCTTGCTTTTGGAATTGAAAACTCTAATTTTCTGCCTTAAAAGTTCAAATCTGCTAACAGGAAGTGGTTTTGTAAATAAGTTAGCTAACTGATCTTCAGACTTGCAATAAACTAAATTTACTTCTCCATTTTGCTGCATTTCTCTTAAAACATAGAGCTTGATGTTGAAATGTTTAGTCTTCCCATGACACACTAGATCATTTTCAAGTGCAATTGTTTCCTGGTTGTTAACAAAAATATCAATTTCATTCTTTTGCTGCATGTGTAAATCATATAAAACTTTCTTCAACCATAACGCTTGATTTGCTACTGATGTTGCTGCTATAAATTCAGCTTTTGTAGTAGATTGAGCCACAATCTCTTGTTTCTTTGTGCACCATGAAAAAAACTCCACGAGCCTAAGCTAAACAATAAGCCTAAAAATTACTCTTCGTGTCATTCCCGATGATCCAGCCCATCAACCATCGGAAAATCCATACAATTTAAGTTCTTGACACTTCTCAAGTTTGACACCATAATCAATAGTGCCTTTGATGTACCTTAGTATTCTTTATGTTGCTCTAAGTGTATCTCACTAGCACAATGCATAAATTGAGATAGGAGACTTACAGAAAATAGAATGTCTGGCTTTGTTGGAGTGATACATTAGACATCCAATCAAGCTTCTATAATATCCTTCATCAAATTTATCAGCACCATCTTCCTTAGCTAACTTCTCCTTTTGATTCATTAGTGTGCTAACTACTTTTCACTCCTCTATTTGAAATTTCTTTAATATTTCCTTTGGCAAATAAACCCTTACATTTTTACTTTGTTTGATTTTAATCCCAAGAAAATAAGTTATGAGACCAAGATCTGTCTTCTTAAAAGCTTGCATCATTTATTGTTTGAACTCCTCGATCAAGCTTGTATCATCTATGGTCACTAAAAAATCATCAACATAGAGGGAAACTCTGAGAAGGTTATTTCCCTTATGTTTCACATAAATAGTGGATTGATAAAAGTATTTTATACATTTATTTTCATTCTATATTGGGCTTAATTGGGTTTAAGTGATGTATAATTTTATTGTTTTGAGTGAGTTTTATGTTATTGGACTGCATTGGGCTTAAGTGAGAAAAAAAATTGGTTAATTTTCAAATTTTAATGACTCTTGACCTTAGTTCATTGTGCAGGTCATATCTTGGGCTGTAAAATTGATATTGAAGTGATTCCAGAGGTATTAGAAAGATGAGACAAAGCCCTAAGATAACATGTATCCCTATATTTCCCAATCTCAATGGATCATAAACTTAGTTGGGTCAAACCGTGACTCAAAGCTTTTATCCAGACAACCCAGACATATTCCAGTAAAATAGGCATATTTAGGGCTATGTAAAAACCCTAGTATGTCTGAGGCCTCTTCTCTTACAATTAAGAGCACTATAATTTGAGCAGAAAGCAAAAACGATCCGAAGAACAAAAAATGATAAATAAATAAGAAAAGGAAAAAAAAGAAGAAAAATTAATAAAAATAAAAAATAAAAAAATAAAAATAAAAATAAAAATAAAAAATAAAAATAAAATAGAAGAAGAGAGAAAATAGAATCAAATAATGATAAAAGAAGATAAACGAAAAAAAAAAGATATGATAAAAATGTATAATAATAAGGGTAATAAAGAAAAACAAAATAAATTGAATCAGATGTGCAAATAAAAAAATAAAAAGTAATGATAGGAAAATAATAAAAACAAATAGAAAATCTAAGGAAAAGAAAAATAAAAATAAAAGTTGATGAATTAATAAAAATAAAATGGGCGAATCGGTTGGCGGGGATGGTCCAATAGTCGGATGAAATAAAAATGCTACAGGGAGAAATGATATAAATATTGAGGGCCAGGTAAAAAGAGGGGCTTTTGGCTTTCTTTTCTATCCTTGAAAAGAAGGCGATTTTGGCGGAGAGACTTTTTTTCTTAGAATTTCAAGCAGAGGATCTAGTAGGGGAAGGATCAAAGTTTCCGATCAGCTCCGTCATTGGTCTCTGCTCTGACTCCACGACAGGTTAGTTCTTCATTCTTTTTACATCAAGAACTCTACAAAACCAAGAATATCATAATTAAAATCGTTGGTATGCACGTAATGTATATTGTCGCATGCATGATGGTTCTGTTTCTTCCTTTCAAATAATTAAGAGTGGACCTCGGTGGAAAGATCTCAGGTAGTTCTTAGTAGAATCTTGATTTCTTACATGAATAAGTAGTAGCCTACATGCTGTTTGTGATAATAATACGACCTACAAAGATGTCCCCATTGTTCTGAATCGGATGCAGGAACATATAAATATTAGCCATAAGAAATAGGTGGTTGAATAGGGTCCTTGAACAAGAAACAAGGGAATCCGTAAGGAGGAACCTCATTGTTAAAGATAGGGAAAATCCGCCAATGTAGAGGTGGGTCAATGGCTGGGTTGATACGCCTCTGTTTCTGCGATCCATATACCACGTCACCTAGCCCTAGGAATGATATGGCTATGGTCTCAGTTCTTGGGAGTTGATCGAGCGGAATCAAACGGAGAGAACGCGACACAGGTCATGGAACGCCCTACATGGCGTTTGCAGGAAATAGTGTATAAGCATAAGAGACAGTGCACCACGTAGAGGCGATTGTATCCCCTGTTTTGGGCAGAGGGCAAAGCAACGGCACGACCATTCATAGTCCAGCTAGTACATTTAGAAAGGGAACAATCCAATTGGATAGATGGGGGTAGAGAGGTCTTCTTGGTCGACTTCGGTTTGCATATCAGCCAATCTCTAAAGTTAAGAAGGCCCTATTTGCCGATAAGGAACCTTGTATGTCAAGACCTTCCCTATAATGCGTTGTCATCTACAAATATAGAGAGGGAGTTCATAAGAGCCCCGAGGAACCTTCACCCTTGGCTTTGTTAATTCCCAAATACAATCCTTACGTAAACTGATATTACGAATGGACTTGCCAAAGTTCTATTGTGCGAGTTCACTCCCTAAACGAGATTTTTCAATACTGACGAGAGAAACATAATCTCGTAAACCTCTTCTCCTTTACGAGATTCGGGTAGCCTGTTTTAGGAAAAACGAATCAGTGAGGCAGTTGAGCTTGGGGATTTTCAGTGGATGACACATTAGGGGTGTCTATTGGAAATACTTCTCTGGCACAAAACCAAAACGCTAAGGACGTGAGCTCCATGATCCATCGACGTCAATACTTGAAAATGTGACAAACGGACTTGCTCTGGGATAATTCCGCGAGGAGGAGAGCCGTAATTCGCCATTCATAAACCAGGTTCCAGGCGTGTGTGATTGTCCATTCGACGAATAGCCTATGGGTATGTTAGCTAGTTATGTGAAGACCTGTGGTGATGATTTTCAACTTCCTCATGCTCTGTTTTTAGCCTCAAATATTGCTTGCGAAAATGGTTCTCGACCTGGTGCAAGTCGAAGAAAAATAGGTAGTCAAAGTTCCTCGCTATGATTAAATGGAGCCATGCAAACGTCTGATTATACGTAGAAATAACCCCACCTGATTCGGTGACTCTCCAAACCTACGTGTTGAAAGACCATGTGCTCCTTGCCCTGGGAAGGAAACATATACCTTGTAGTATGGATCAAGAGCAGTAACACTTCTAATATTACCCGAATGATTTGAAATAGCTATTGAAATTAGAGGATGAAACCGAGCATTGACGCCTGAAAGGGAATCAATAAGTTGTGTAAACCACCAGCCAAAAGATTGCGGACCCAGAACAGTGTAGGAGGTAGCTCAAATCATATGTGAGAAAGATGGATAGCAAAGCTCTTTATATTAATCGTCGTCGACATACGCATACATGGTTTGCAAGAAGAGTAAGTCAACTGATCAAGCTGTGGGTTCATCACCGAACGAATGCCATTCAATCTAATCCATAATGTCTGTTACTATAAAATCTATGGTCATAATAGAGCACGCTCCAATTTACAAGAATTATTTTGGCCTTGTGAACGATGTTAGGAGCTTGCTTTTCATATTCGGACTCACCTAAATAACCCCGTTGGGCAACGAGAAGGCGACCCTGCTCACAGTGAAGAATCCTTGGATAAGTCGGCCTAATAATAGCACTAAGAGTGGGGTAAGCATAATCAAAACATATAAGGACCAAGGGATGCCTAAGTCATGGGTCAAAGAGCTCTCCATGATTAATGTAATAAAAGGCCTAATAACATCCCACCTCACAATAAGCCTAGGCGTTAGTGGCCAAGCCTAGTTAATGTGGGTAAAATGCGGAAATTCCTATTTGCATGCAAATTTACGTCCCCGAAAGAGTAGTAAATGAGACCATCATCCCCGAAAGAGAATCAAGATGGAGGAGGGAATCTAAGGTAGCCTTTACACATGTATAAGTCATGGGGCTGAGATAGAGACACATTCACCTAAACGTGAAGCCCAAATACGAGCGGCTTACCCACGGAGATGGTTTCTGGTGCACCCTAACTCGACTCAGCAGGGACCCAAAACGCCATGCAATTGTATGCAGACCATGTAGATTTGCTTTAAGTCTAAATTCAAATGCCATAATATCCAATGTGCATGTCGTCCTAGTGGTTGGTGCGTTCGCCTACATGTTCCACGACCCCTCTTTGAGACCCATGCAAGGCACTTTTGGTTTTCTTCTCCATGCAACTCCTGATTTCAAATAGACCCTTGCACTCCCTCTTAATTATGAGTAAGCCCCTGTACTTCTCTAAATTTCAAACAGACCCCTACATTTCTCTTAATTACAAGTAAACCCTCGTACTTCTCTTAATTTCATACAGACCCCTGCATTTCTCTTAATTACAGGTAAGCCCCTGTACTTCTCTTAATTTCAAACAGACCCTTGTATTTCTCTTAATTACAATTAAGGTCTCGTGATTCCCCTTATTTCAATCCGGCCCCTATGACTTTCCTAATTCCAATTGAGGACCCATAGTTCCAATTACTCCGAATCACACCTAATTCATTTTATCAATCGTCGCCCTCCAAGATTTGTTTTGCAATTCTTAATCTCACGCAACGAGCTCTAAGCACGAACTGGTAGCTTTTCTGCTGTTCGATGTTTAGAGATTTGTATGAGTCCAAGTGCAGCCGTAGTTATCTTGAAATTTGTGCATAGGTGGATTAGGAATGCCCTTTTGAACAAATCAACAAAAACTGGTTTTGCAATTCTTAATCTCACGCAACGAGCTTTAAGCACGAACTGGTAGCTTTTTCTGCTGTTCGATGTTTAGAGAGTCGTATGAGCCCAAGTGAAGCCGTAGTTGTCTTGGACTTTGTGCATATGTGGATTAGGAATGCCCTTTTGAGCAAATTAACAAAAACTGGTTTTGCATTTCTTAACCTCACACAACGAGCTCTAAGCACGAACTGGTAGCTTTTTCTGTTGTTTGATGTTTAGAGATTCGTATGAGCCCAAGTGCAGGCGTAGTTGTCTTGGACTTTGTGCATATGTGGATTAAGGATTCTCCTTAAAAAATTATATTTTTTCAAAACAACATGCTCATTTTTCAAATACTCCTTTTCAAACACTTTCGAAGGTCAAGCCTTCAAACCAAACCAGAACTACGTAAGCCTTGAGTTTCCCATTGCACCAGGGAATACGTAGGAGCAGGATCAAGTCCTGTCAGGCTAACCTCCATCAAGTTATTTATTTTCACATTAATTAAAGGATCAAACATTTTCAAAAAGCACACACTCAATTTAAGGGTACCGTTCTTCGGAACAGGCGAATAGGGTGCCTAACACCTTCCCTATTCGTAACCGACTTCCGAACTTAGAATCTTATCCTCAAGTTAGGGTTTTTCCAAGTATTTTCCCTTAAATAAAAATTTGGTGGTGGCTCCACATAATTCAAAATAAAATCTATCATTTTCAAAATTTTAGCGAGTTCGTCGTCTCGTCGTAATCACGAATGTGACAGGCTACAAAAGTAATTTTCAGATGGGGTTAATTTCTAAAGCTCAAGGATACAATTGTCTAAAACATTTGTTCAGAATGAAAACCCTAATTTGGCCATCAACACACTAAAAAAATATTTGGAAAAACAGACGTGAGATAAGGTTCCATATTTCATGCATATCTTGAATTCAAACGACAAAGTCAAACAAGAATTCAAGTGTAAACCTAGAAGATCAAGGAAACCAACTCAGATTTTATCCTTATTTTTAATTTTTAATTTTCAACTGGGTCAATAAAAGAGGGAAGCCCTTACACATTGTAAACACACTGAAACTTATTCATAATTTTCAATAAAGTTTCAATTCTTATCCTCGTTCTTATTCTCATTCTTATTCTTCTTCTTTCTTTAATAAAAAGTTTCATGGAAGGCTAATTTCCTTGGTTGGCTCATTGGTTTTAATTCTATAAGTGAGGGATTTTGAGATTTGTTTTTAATTGAATTTTTGTTGCGATTTGTTTTTCTTTCCCTTTTATACGTTGAAATTAATGTTTGTAATGATAAAATTTGGTGATTTCAATTCTTAAAAACTAATTTGGGGACTTCGGGTGATGCTTAATTATCTGAACATGAATTAATTTAAATTCTAGGTGTTATTCTAGTAGGAAATCAGGAATTTAATTGACGCTTTCTTGATTGAATTCAAACCAATTAAGAATAAAAAATTATTTTCAAAAAAATTATATTTCTTTAAACCTATGATAATCTCACTTATGAATTGAACTAACGAGTTAATTGGTTTTTAATATTATAAATTCTTTAAGTTTCATTTTTCTTTTACCCAAAGTAAATTATAAATCCCCCAATTTTTTCTAAATTTGAATTCAATCAAATTATTTTCCAAGGTCCTTGAGAGACGACCAAGGTTGTGCCTTGTATTGCAGTTTTTTTTATTTACCTTTATTTCATTTTGATCTGACCACAACATCGATTATCAAAATTGGCGTCGTCACCAGAGACCTTTGGTCCTATTTTGTTGAGTTTAATTTTCATACTAACCTTTTATTTTATTTATTCTTTTTTTTTTCAATTTCGTTTTCTCTTCTTTTTGTGTAGTTTTGTTTTGTTTGTTCCTTTTGCAGATTTTGGAAATTTTCGTATGGTTCTGTTTATCCAGACAGCAGCATACATTTTCTGAATGGAAACATCACTTTAAGCAAAATTGACCCCTTTAGGAGTCAGGTAGCCCTTAAAATTCCAAAATTCTGTTTGTTTTTATAAATTTTCTATTTTTCTTTTATTTATTTTTATAGATTTTTTTTTGCATACTTAGGAAATTAAATTTTTGAATCAAATTTAGAATCTTTATCTACACAATATTAGGTTAATTTTGCTAATTTTTTATATTTTATATTTTATCTCTCTTTGTGTTTCATTTTGTCTACTATCTTTTTATTTATTAACACGTATATGTTGATGAATTCGATCTAATTTTCGACATTTTGTATCCATTGTGACCCCGAGATTGAAAAAATCATTTCATAAAGGATTAACCAAGAGACTTTCGTTCATTACTAATCAAGTAACTGATTGTAATAGGCATCCTGAACTAGTGAATCTTGTTACTACTAAACACTTTGAATCTAAGCATAATATGGCTAAAAGAACTTTAAAAGAATTGTCCACTCCGGATGTCACATATCAATCCTTGTGTTTTTCCATTCTTGATGTTGAGGTTCCCTTTGAATTAAAATCTGGATTGATTCATTTGTTGCCAAAATTTCATGGTCTCGCAGGTGAAGACCCACATAAGCACCTCAAGGAATTCCACATAGTGTTTTCCACCATGAGACCTCAAGGTATTCCCGAGGACCATATTAAACTAAGAGCTTTTCTTTTTTTCTTGCAGGATGCGGCTAAGGATTGGTTGTACTACCTTCATCCAAGTTCAATCAATAGCTGGAATGACCTAAAGAAGCTATTTTTAGAGAAGTTCTTCCCTACCTCAAGAGTTGCATCAATCAAAAAGGAAATTTGTGGCATTAGACAATTTGACAAGGAGTCTATGCACGATTATTGGGAGAGATTCAAGAAGCTATGTGCAAGCTGCCCTCACCACCAATTTAGTGAGAAACTCCTAATCCAATACTTCTACGAAGGCTTAAACCCTATGGAGAGGAGTATGATAGATGCTGCTAGTGGAGGTGCACTTGTGGACAAGACTCCAATGGCTGCCAGAAGCCTAATTGAAAATATGGCAACCAACTCCGAACAGTTCAACACAAGGAGCAATTCAGTGGTTTTGACAAAAAATATCCATGAGATACAAACCACCCATGCTGTAGAACATAACAAGTTGGAGAAAAAGATTGATGAGCTTACATCCTTGGTGAGACAGATGGCCATGAGTCAATAACAGAAAACTCCAGCTAGATTATGCGGCATCTGCACTTCGACTAACCATCCAACAGATGCATGCCCTACACTACAAGAAGGAGAAGATGATGCTGCACCACAAGCATGTGCTGCCAACATTTACAATAATGGATCACAACAGCAACAAAACCAGAGTTATGATCTTTCCTCCAACAAATACAACCCTGGTTGGAGAAATCACCCAAATGTAAGATGGGGTGACAATTCTGCACATCTCTCTTCCCAGCAATTCTGACACAAGCAACCACCTTTCCAGCCACAACCTACTTCCCAACAACAAAATACTGAAACTGGACTTGAGGAGTTGATGAATCAAATGGAAATGAATAACATAAAATTTCAAAAAATAACAGAAGCTAGCATTAATAATTTGCAAAATCAGATTGGCCAATTAGCTAGCTTTCTAAACCAGATGCAATCATAAGGATCTAATCATCTGCCTACACAAACAATTATTAATCCTAAAAATGTAAGTGTTGTTGGTTTGAAGTCTGGAAAATTAATTGGTAACAAGTTGGAGGATAATGATGAAAAGGAAGGAGATAAGCTAACTGAAGGTTCAACCAGTAAGGAGCTCTCTCCTTCATCCCTTCATGATGTAGCAATTGATGAAGGTCAACAAACCATTCTTTTACCCTTTCCTCAAAGAGTAGCGAGGAAACATAAAGTAGATGAAGCAGATAAGGATAAGGAAATTTTGGATACCTTTAGGAGAGTGGAGGTGAACATACCTCTCCTTAAAGCGATCAAGCAGATCCCAAAATATGCCAAATTCCTTAAGGAATTATGCATCCATAAAAGGAGGTTGAAAGGAAATGAAAAGATAAGCATGGGGCGAAATGGTTCCTCACTAATAACCCCCATTCCACAAAAATGCAAGGATCCAGGGATGTTCTCTATCCCTTGTGTTATAGGCAATAATAAATTTGAAAATGCTATGCTAGATTTAAGAGCTTCAATCAACGTTATGCGTATGTCCATTTTTAACTCACTTTCCCTCGGTCCCTTGCATTCCATCGGTATTGTGATATAGCTAGCCAATAGAAGCAATGCATACCCAGTTGGGCTCATAGAAGATGTATTAGTTCGAGTCAATGACTTAATCTTTCCTGCAGACTTTTACATCTTGTACATGGAAGGAGCGTGTGAAACTAACAAGGCACTTATCATCCTAGGAAGGCCTTTCCTCAAGACAGCTAGGACAAAGATCGATGTGCCTGCAGGAACCTTATCCATGGAGTTTGGAGACAGTATAGTTAAATTCAATATTTTGGATGCTATGAAGCATCCCACAGAGGACCACTCTGTATTTAATATCGATGTAATAGATGAACTTATTGATGGTTATCTTGATAATGGTTGTGATTCAGAGATTTCATCTATAATTGATTTTGGTGGGTGTAATTGTTATGATTGTGTTGTTCCTGAGTTATGTTGTACTTGTGCTGAAGTTGAAACGTGGTTAAAGGATGATTATGATAATAAATGCAATAATGCTAATGATTGTAAAAATTTTGATTATGTTAATTTGCAGGTTGTAGAGGCATCTCCTACCACTAGAATGTTCTCGTCCATAGAGCAACCACCTACACTTGAGCTTAAACCACTCCTAGTGCATTTAAAATATGCATACTTGGAGAAGGGTGACAAGCTACCAGTAATCATATCCACAGATCTTGATGGTGAGCAAGAGGAAAGGCTGCTAAAAATTTTAAGGAAACACAAGAAGGCAATTGGATGAACCTTATCTGATCTCCCTGGTATCAATCCATCTTTGTGTATGCATATAATTCTCTTGGAAAACGAAGCTAAACCTGTGAGGCAACCACAAAGACGACTTAACCCCCTAATTCTAGATGTTGTAAAGAAAGAGGTAAGTAAGCTTTTACAAGCTGGCATTATCTACCCCATATCAGATAGTGCTTGGGTAAGTCCTGTACAAGTGGTCCCAAAGAAATCTGGAATTACTGTTATAAAGAATGAAAAAGATGAGTTAGTTCGTACTAGAACTATCAACAGCTGGAGAGTTTGTATTGATTATAGGAGACTAAACCAAGCAATCAAGAAGGATCATTTTCCCTTACCTTTCGTTTGACCAGATGCTTGAGCGTTAATCTCACTAATGTTTCCTTGATGGATTTTCAGGATATTTTCATTTACATATAGCACCCGAGGACCAAGAAACGATCACATTCACCTGCCCTTTTGGAACCTTTGCTTATAGGAGGATGTCATTCGGCCTATGTAATGCACCAGGAACCTTTTAGCGATGCATGATTAGAATTTGGATAAGCACATATGAAAAAGAAATTAAAAAATATAATTAAATAGATATCTTTACACTAATATTACTAAAAATAAATAATTAAAATATATATATATATGATTATTTTTTAATAGACCTAATTGGCGATATCATTGTGTATAAGTATACCTACTTGAGTATAATTTTTGTCTTTACATGATATATGTATATTTCTTTTTTATTCATAATAGATGTTAAATATAATTTTAATTATTAAAATTTATTATAATTTCTTAGGAATAAGTTGTAATTAATTTATAGGGCATCACAAATTAGTAGTTTTAAAATTATGGATATTTTATAAAAAAATATTTTATAGTGAAAATATTTATAATATTATATAATTCGTTTTATGGTATGGAAAAAAATTAAAAATAATAAAAATTTTATTACTTTATCTTATATATTATTGAGATTTATCCTTATTGACTACTTTGTTAAAGTATCATATCATATGAGACAAGATAAATTTTTTTGATATATTGTGGTAATAATATTGTGATGTTTATTTAAAATAATTATGTATAACCTACAATTAAGATATGGTAACAAATTATTAGAAAGTATAATATGATTATAACTTATGCTAACTAATTTGATAATAGAAAGTGAGAGTATCACATATTTGATTAAAAAAATTACTTGCAAAGTATTTGATACATCTAATTATTTTTAATTTTTATATACGTAAGATCATTATATATATGAGATTTAAATATTTTTAAGTATATTATTTATAAATATCATTTTGATGGCATATGATTTGAATATTTTTATTGATATTGAAAATATAATTATATGTATAAAATTATAATATGCTCGAACTTTAGTGTTTCCGTATTTTGTATGAAATATGATTTATACATATCATTTTATAACTTGAGTTGATCATTTGCTTAGATATGTGAAATTAGTTAAATATAATGATGAAAAGCATAACAATGCTTTGATAGGATATGAACTCTTTTAATATACATGTCCATACAAAATTTATTAAAAATGATTGTGTTATAATATGTTTGTATGTGAATGATATGTTGATATTTGAAACTTGATTGAATGTGATAAATAAAATAAAGTTAGTTTTATGTTCCAAATTTGAAATGAAAGACTTTATGAGAAGATGATGTGGTTTTGAGAATAAAATAAGGAAAACAAAATGATTTTTCTCTAAAATTGCATTACATTGAGAAATTGTTCAAGAGATTCAATAGTTACAATATGCGTTAAAACTCCATATGTTGTGAGTTTATACCTTAAAAAGAAAAGGAAAAAGAATATTGATAATGTGAGTGTGTCTCAATATAAGTACCCTGGAGTGTCATAATTTTAATGAACTAAATTATATTGTGAACGAATTGAGTCACATACTTATAACCTAAATGGTGAGCATTGGAATAATTTGCATTATCTTTTACATTATCTTTTGAATTACTTGAAAGGTATTATAAATTGAAGTTTACATTTTTCTAAATTTACTTGAATATTGGAAGAACTTTGTGATAATAATTACGTTTCAAACAAAGATGGAATAAGTTCTATTACTAGATATATTTTCACTTTGGATGACTTGTGTAACACATTCTAATATTGAATGAGTTTATTATTCCTAAGAAAATAGACCAATAAGAAAAATTTCTAAGAAGTTTTGTTAGTAGACATACTTCTACGAAGAATATCTACACCATCACTACGATTTACAATCGACAATTGAAGTTGCTAACAGCTATGCTTACATAAAAAAGGAAAGGCACTTATATGTTAGGTAATTGATTCAAATGGTATAGTTTTTCTTCAACATGTAAAAGGTGGAAAATAAAATGGAAAATATGTAAAAGTGAAAAAAAAAACTTGTTAATCCTTCTACCAAAGGATTAACCAAAAAAACGATCTTGAATTTATGAAAGGGATAAGTCCTAAGTCTTAAACATGAGAAAAGTATGATGGATACTCAATTGTTGGTCAAACTAAGTCATATGATTACTCTTATACATTATATTTTCATCTATATGGCGTGAGATAATGCTTGTGTATAGTTGATAGTGACGATGCTTTTGATATGCACTCGATGTATCTAGTATCTATAAAATATTTGACAAAGATCTACAATCTCTAGTGGCATTGATTTTATGATGCACTTGGTATATATATAAAATAATGTTTTTTAAATATGTATGTGAAGGAAAGCTCCATTAAAAGAGATACATAGCCCTTAGTGGTGATGCTTTTGAGATGCACTTATGTATCTGTAAGACCTTTGAAAGTGATACATAACTCATAGTGATAATGCTTTTAACATGCGATATATCTATAATATAGTGTTTTTGTGACACACTTGATGAACTTTTAATAACGAATTAAAGTTTATTCACAAATTTAAAATCTACTTTTGAAACGTATTTAATGCTTGTGAGATAATCATACAAATAAACAAGTGAGTAAGAGGTTAAAGGACGCCTTCTATGCTTGTGAGATAATCATGTGAATAAAAAAGTGAGTGAGAGGTTAACGGTCGCCTTCTACAAAAGGTTAGATAATCTTCTATGATACGAAATCTAAGGTAATTTGAGAATGACCTTAATTCAAAACTTTATCACAGAATCTTGATTTCAACATTACAATGCATGTAGTGGAGATTTCAACCTAGTTAAATTAAGTTCACTTAATAGACAAAGTTGTTATCTCACTTTATTGTATGTTAATTCAATCTTCAAGATATTAACATTTTAGTATAAAAGTTTATTTGCATGTAAGCTTCCTATCACTTGCAAAGCTATTAGTGGAAGATTGTTGGTAAATGGCTAACAAGACAATAATTTACGACAATAACTTGCTCTACATCATTAGAGGGCGATTAGATGTAATTTTAATTGGCCTTTATTTTCTAACCATGTGCCATTACTATTTGATCTTGGATGATTAATATTTAGCCGTTGTATATTTGGTAGCTATCAAGCTATTATTTTCTAGTTGTTGGACGTTAAATTGTTGAACGTTTAAACTAACACATGTAGTATTAGCACATGCATCTAAATATTCAACCTACATCTCTCAACTCTTCTATTTACATTCTACTCTCCTCTTAATTATGGGCAATATACATGAGAATCTAGCATGCGTAGGCTACACTCTTTTAATTCTGGGCAATATATACAAGATTATAACATGTGTTGGTTCTGAGTGCACAGTTCTTTGTATGATGTTATACTAATCTTGGAGAACAACATCGAAATTAGACTGCACTATAGGTCTGTCAAATTTATGCTTTCAAGACAGTAGTTCTTCTAAGATATCTATTTTTTTTCAATAATATATATACACTAAAATGTAAATAATATAGAATATTTATTATATCTTTTTAATATATTTATGAATGAAAAAATAAGACAAATAATCTTAAATAGCTGAAGATGTTCGTGTCGGGTGTAGAAAAGTATTGGAATGAGCTAGGTTGAGGAAAAAATAAGAGCATGTAAGAAGAAATTGTGTCAATTGTCCAACAATTATATTTCCTACTCACACCGGCAGTTTTAATGTATTTGTAGATAACTCATTATGAAAAATAAAAATGCCCGCATTCATTGGAATCGGAAGCCGAGCTACATAAATCTAGCTAAAATTGGGTCTAACCGGGTTTGGTTAAACTAAACCAAACTGAAGTTTTTTAAACGTTTTTTGTCAACAAGTATTTTAAACTAAACTCACATTTCATAAAAGGCTAAATTGGTTAACGTATGTAGTCCAATCCATTTTTATAGCCCTATAAGCAATGCCCACACAACAAGTGTGGATGCTTTAGCCGGCAATGCTCAAAAAAGAAGTGTGGGTGTCTCTTAATTTATTTTGTGGTTTTTGAGTATCTGACATTATGAAAGTCTCTTAACATTTGGGCTTCATACTAAAAGAAAAGTGTTATATTTGAAGGATACGTGTTTTTGAAAATTATTTCGTTCAGACCAAAAAAGAAAATAACTGTATTTCATTAAACAAACAAAAGAAAACATGAATTACGTAGTATAGAGGCTCAAACACAACAGCATGATGAGAGTACGACATAGTTCCTTTCTTAAAAAATTGGCTTACAAGAAGCAAACATGATACAAGACACGTGATTCGGTTCATATCGCTTCGTATCTGTAAGGAGACGAACAAAATTAATATGCGAACATTCTCGATTTCTTTTGTCCTATCAGAGACTTGCTGTTATCTCATCTATCCAATTTTGCAAACCCTTTTCTTGGTATGTAAAACAGACAAATTTTACAAATGAATATGTGGGATTAGACACGAGTTTTTTTAAACTTGATCAAAGCAAATTTTTCATATTATAGAACGAAATTGTTGAATATTCACAAATTCAAAATTTTTTCATGACTATAGAAGACAAATACTAACCCATATTTTGGCGCGATTGATGAGAATAAATTAATTATTTGTGAATAAGAACCTTATCATTATATCATATGTTTTAAAAAATAAATGAGAGTAATTTTAAAAATTTAGAAGTGAAGGGCAGTTTGGTAATTTGGAGGAGATATTGGCGCAGCTGGCAGGATAGTGCAATAGAAGAGAGGGGAGGGTTTTAGGGAGAGGGAAGTGAGTGAAACAATACATACAATACAATATCCTTCTATTCGGTATTCTATCCTTTCGCTGTGGTAATGGCTCTCTCTTTCGCCCTCTTCTCTTCCATCCTCGCACCAGAAACACACTCTCTCACCTTAAGGCCGCAAGCGCTTCCTCCTCCTTCAAGATTACGCATGCTGCGAGCTGTTACCTCTGCCACCGTCTCTCAGTCTGAACCTTCCGCCGGCAAAGTCCGGGGTATCATGAAGCCTCACAAAGTCTCCCCGGAGATGGAAGCTCTTGTCGGCGTCCCCGAAATTTCTCGAACCCAAGCACTCAAACAGATTTGGGCATATATTAAGGGCAACAATCTCCAGGTACCTTTCAAAGTTCCCTCCTTTTTTAATCTTCCGCTTCCTCCATTATAAACCTAATGTTTTTTTTCCAATTTCTCGCGGCAAATTCCTGCTTTTGTTTTACAAATACCTTTTTTTTTTTCTGCCTGTCAGAACCTTATCTCTTTATCTGTTTAGCATGTTTTCTATGTGCAAATGTATTTTTATTTTTATTTTTTTGTACATTCATGAAGATGTAATTTTCTTGTTTATGATTTTGTTTTGGTATAATTGCTCTGTTATCCGTTCGTTTATTTTGTTTTCTTTGTTATTAACGAAATAAAGTGTTTTATTAGGGTTGGCGTCTTTCTATTTCTCTGTTTTTGGTACTTGAAAGATACGTAGCTATGTGGTATGTGGCTCGGTGTTTGTGAATGCGTTATGCACATGGTATTCTTAATATTGGTTGCTGCTCTCTGTTTCTACGAGCATTCTAGTACCCAAATTAGGAAGCTCCATGGACCATTATTGTTGCTAGCCTATAATTATCTGTACTTGTCAAGGAAATATAATTTAAGTCCACTTATCATGGTCAATTGATTGTTATATATTGTCTTTTGATTGTATCCTTTTTTCTAAAAGGAGATTTTAAGATGTGATGAGGAGCTGAGTATGAATCTTGAGACTCATTCAGGGTTGAACCCAACAATACTGCTGCTTCCTAAATCCTAAAGAAGCTATGTGCCACCGGGCTACAACACCATTGACAATATTTTATCTGTTAGAGTCATTTTTTTGGACGAACCTGCATGCTGTGTCAATTGGATGCCTTCTACAAAATCTTTGCACTTATGCTAGGAAGACACATTAAGCTGAGTCACTTAGTTCTTGAAAGCATTTGACTAGCACAAATGTTTAGCTTGAAAGCATTTGCTAGCTAACTAGTTTGTTTGATGCGGGAATTGCTTAATTCTTCCCTGTTGTCCATAAATTTGGATGTTTATCTGATGTTTTCTAATTTTGTGCTGCATTGTTTTGATATAATTTATCAATCTGTTGCAATTCTGAATTTGCAGTTAGATTCAGCAACATTTGTAACCATGGACTGATTTTAACTGAATTGTTACTTGTAATTTTCTGATAGGACCCTGAAAACAAGAGGGTTATAAATTGTGATGAAAAGCTGAAGAAGGTGTTTGCTGGGAGAGATCAAGTTGGTATGCTTGAGATTACTGGTTTGATTACCCCCCACTTCCTTAAATGACAGCAAGTGCCACTAGGTCTGAAGTTTGCGGATGACAATTAAGTTTTTGTATGAAGGTCATGCTATGGTGTATTGGACAATTATATTTGGGAGTATTATGTCCTCCGACATTGTAGCCTTTAGTTTTTATTTTTTGGTACTTTGAGTACAGAACTAGCTTTGTTGAGGAGTTCGTTTTGAGGGGGATGTAGTCTCATCAACAAGCGTTAGTAGCTAGTTTTTAATTTTTAGTTCTTCTAGTAGGTTTTTGTTGGACAAGTTAGATATTATGGTGCTATGTTTTCCTTATATTATTCTGTTGTCCCTTCTTGATTATATCGTTTTATTCTGGTTAAAGATAGAACTCACCAGTTACCACCACTAAGGTGGGCTTGGAAGCAGGCCACATGGAAGGAGGAAGGGAATGGAAAGGGCGCCAGTGTGAACTTGTGCACTTTTGTAGCATTATTGTTGTCTATCCACCATTGGCGTGCTTAACTTGGCAAGAACTTGTGTTATACCGATCATAAAAGCCTTTAGATTTTCCCGTTAGAACAGTGCGGTAGTTCATTTTATGATAACGCTATTAATGAAGAAAACCAAAGAAATGAGAGTCATATGCGATATTCGGATTTTTGGAGAGTATATATATATATATGACAACACAAAGCTGTCAAGCCACTAAGCAACTTCCTATGCATTCCACGTCAGTTGGCCATGCAATGGTGAAGGAAGTCGAAAGTGATCGAAGCGAAAAGGAAGCATAAGACATCGAGCTTGGGGGGATGGGGGTTCCTCATCGTCTTAATTAGTGTCAGTCAGTCACCATATAGAGGGAGGGGCAGTTCTTTCTTATCATTGGAAGAGGTACAATCAACAAATCAACAATTACAAGAGTACAAGGAAGAGACGGAGAAGGCAGAACAAATAAGGCGAATGCAAAGTGTGTTTAATATAGAAAGAGATAAATATCGAAGGAACTATGAGAGGTAGAAGGAAAATGGTCCCGAGCCTATCATCAACATTTCCAAAGAGATGATTGGTAATGAAAGGTCGAAGCCAATTATCAACACACTCCATGCCATCAATTGGATCAACGTTGCACCAGGAAGTTATTTTCAAATTTCGGAGTCCAACCATCTCCCTCAATGATAATATGTTCTTCAACTTCAAATAAGGAAAAAAAAATTAAATAAAAAATAATAGAAATAATTTTAGAATTTTTTTTAATTTTAAAATAATTTTTTTATTTTAAAATTTTAAAATTATATTTAATTTACTTTTTAAATTGAATTTATATAGTTATTGATGTATAATTGAATTAGTTAAAGATAGAAGTATGATAGGGAGATTAAATTAAAAAATTATTTAAATTGATGTAAAATAGTAAATTAAAAAATAATATATAAATTTTAAATTTAACTTGCGTTGTTCTTATTTATAGGTAGGATTATTGATATAAAATTGTAGTTGTTTGAACATGTGTATTTGTGGGCAACATTTACAAAGTTTCGTAAGCATTAGAAAATTGTATAATTTTATATAAAATTTTGAAAGTTATAATCCTTAAATTTATAGTTGTTAAAATTTTTTAAAAAGGAAATACCATTTAATGGTTTCTAAATTATACAAATATATTTTTTTATAATAGGTATAAGAAAGTATTTAATAGAAAATTTTAGTAAAAATTGAATTATTTTTTATTTAATAAAATATTTAAAATCTATTACTTTATAAAAATCATTCTTTTTTCTTTTTAATCTTTTTATAATGTTTAAAAAAAATATTTTACATTTAATTGGTCAATTATATATATAAAAAACTTTATATTAAATCTTGATATATTACGATAAAAATATGATAAAATTGAAATAATTTTATATTAATATTTATTTTATAAATTTTTTATAATTTAATTTATTATATTATCTTATAACTAGATAGCATATGACTATCTAATTTTTATTTTTCTAAATAATTTTATAAAAATTAGAAAAAATAGTAATTTAATTCTAAACTTTTAAAGAAGATCTTTTACAAAATTTTGGTCTAAACTTTAAGAAGTGTACTATATAAATTATTGAACGATAAAAAATTCTACTACGTTGGTTGATATGATACGCTTACTTAGATATAATGAAATGATTATCGGAGGATACAAATCTCATGTGATATGTTAGGGAGCAATTAATTAAATTTTAAAAAGATAAAGTTGAACAATGAGATAACCTAAAAGAAGATTAGAGGTCTTGATTTTGAAAAGAAGGCAAGACCTTCAAGTGAAGTAGATATGAGAATTAGAATGATTAATAAACTGCATCATGTGCATAAAAATTTTATTTTGTAAATAGTTAGTAAGAATAATCTACTAGTCTTTCCATAAAAGGAAGTTAAAAAATTTAAGGATGACCTCACAATGGAAGTAGATTATAGCTTATGACACGAGGAACCTAGAGCCTAGGAGGTACCATGCTAGGTCTAAGCCTCCTGAATGGCCTGAAATTAATTCCTATAGTCAAGATTGTTTTAATCATACTTTAATTAATGATGTAAAATAATGATGATGATGACATGGTGAAAATTAAGAATAACATCCACATTTAAATTCAATATGTACTCATAATTTACAATTACTAAAGTTTTGATCCATCCAATGAATTTAAGTAAGAGTAAATATTTATAAAGTTTTGCATCCGGTATACTTACAAGTATAAACATTATAGTAATTAACTTTTCTATTATTTGCATTTTATATATATATATATATATATATATATATATATATATATTATAGATTAATTTTTTTATAGTATAAGTTAAATTTGAATATTTTTACATTATTTAATAATTCTTTATAAATTATAAAATTTATTAATTTAAAATTTTATGAAATATTATTTATAAAATAAAAATTAATGAAATGTAAATTTGTTTTAATATGTAATATAATATTAACGATTAAATAAAATATTTTTAAATATTTAAATTTAATATATATAATTATAAAATTATTATTGCATAATTTATTGATTGAATTAGTAAATTTTGTATTTTATAAAAATTATTAAATAATTTAATTATCCAAATATAATATCCCGTGCTAATAAAATTATATATATATATATATATATAATATCCACCATTAATAAAATTAAAATTTGGTAGGATTCTTTTAAGTGATGAAATTTATCTTTCAAATTTTTAATATATTTATATATTTTATTCAAATCTACTGGTTGATCTAAGTGTTTAGTGGTATAATATATTTAGTATATTTTACAAGAAAATTTAATTTTTTAAATAAATTTCAAGTAACTTAAATAATTTTTAATATTTTGTAATTAAATAGTATTCTTAAATATTTAATCAAATAACTTGTACATTGCTTAGTGCTAATTTTACTTGTTTTAATTACAATATTAATTTATAACAGTATTTATATTTTATTAGCTTGTTAAATAAAGATAACAAAAAAAAAATATTTAAAGTAATTAAAATATGGATAATAAATATAAAATTGTAACTCGTCATGTGACAGAAGGGAATATTTACCATTACCCTCTTAGATTTAAGTATCATACAAATAAAGATCCAACTATTACAATTGTAACTCACAAATTTAAATATAATTTTTAAATGTTTTTGTATTATAATACATTTTAACTCTATCCATTATCAAAACCTAGTAAACTCATAATGTATTAAATTATTTCACAAGATTGTTGTTAATAAGAAGTGAATCAAAATAAAATAATTTAATATATAAAAAAGTTGAATTGAAATTTTTCTTTCTTTAAATTTTTTCCAAAAGATTTATATTTTTTTAAACAAGTATTTTACTGAAGTTAAACACTTGAACCTTCGTATGTAAGAGTTTTTGCAAACAATCGTTTGATAAAATCAAAAGTTTCAATTCGAGTACCTTTAAACGTTCAACCAATGAGAAGGTTATATAACAAAAATAAATACTTGTTTATTTTTACTCGAGGTTACATCTAATTTTTTATTTTAATTAAGTTTTTGAATTAAAATTTATTTTTAAAAATAGAATTGCACATATTCAAGTATCTACTAAATATTCTTACCTTAATTTTTAGTGTTTTTACACAAACCTTTAAAATATCTCACACTTTTCAAAATAAATGAAAAATGAACTTTTGATAATATAGAAATGAACAATGAAAATACACTCATGAAAAAAAAAATATTGAGATCTATGAAAACAAGTTTATAAGTAGATGAATTTTCTACAATATATTATATGTTTTGTTTATACTTTTATAATACTTTTTTATTATTCTAACTTAAATTGATCTTGTAGAACATTACGTTTGATGGTTGAGATCATTGGTTCATGTTATATATTAGTTAGTTTTGTCACCTTTTTTTTATCATCTGTTTTTTTTTTTTTAACCTTGCAATGGTTTTTTTAAGTAGAAATCTGAACTTTCATTCATTTTGTTTTAAAGTTTTTTTAATAATCAAATTGTTATTTTAAAAAATATTCTAAAAAGTGATCTTAATTTTTGTTCTTTTGAAGGATATTTTGAAGGATAATGAGATGATGGATTTCAAAATTTCATAGAATCATTAAATATTTTATTAAAAATATACTAAAATATTTAAGCTTGTTAAATTATAAAATAGTTTAAGTCTTTACCTTGCAATGGTTTTTTTTAAGTAAAAATCTGAAATTTCGTTCATTTTGGTTTTAAAGTTTTTTTAAATAATCAAATTATCTTTTAATAAAAATATTCTAAAAAATGATCTTAATTTTTATTCTTTTGTAGAATAATGAGATGATGGATTTCAAAATTTCATAGAATCATTAGATATATTATTAAAAATATACTAAAATATTTAAGCTTGTTAAATTATAAAATAGTTTAAACCATTAAAATTAGTTTAATTGTAAAAGGAGAAAATTAAAATAATTTAACATAAAATTTTAAATTTAAATTTTATAACTTTTTTTATTGTAAAAAAATTATAAAAAGTTTACTAAATTTTAATATTATTATAAATTTATCAAAATTTTGATATGTTAATATTTTAGTTGTAATACTAAACTTAAACCTTTAAAAAAATTGTATATATTATTATAATAATAAACATAACGTTAAGATTCAACATTATTGATAAACTCCATATGAATATTTGTGAGATAAGTCTGTTTTATGAACCTGAGTATTACAGGTAAAAGGCATCCTAAATCTATACAAGTAGGATGTTTTAAACTTATTACAACAAACCTAATCTTAAAGTATACATTATAATAGATTCATAAGCTTAATGATCCTTTATTGCTGGAACTTCTCCATCAGGTTAGAAGGAAATGTTTCCATCAAAGAAAAATGCAACTCTTTTTCACCACAACTTTAGGCATGGTAATAAGGTAGGTTAGGAGCAAGTTTTATATTTGAAAATCTATCCTTAATTCTTTCTTATATTTATATTTATATTTTTTTTAATTTATTAAATTCTTATATATTTTAAAATTTATATAAAATTTGTTATTTATAATTTTATTAATTTTACATAATATTTTTAAAATAATAAAAATATTTTAATAATTTTATAAATAAAACATATTCGGATAGTAATATCTTTCTCTATACGTGCTCTCGTTCATCCGCTTTTAAATATCAAGTTTTATCTCCTCTGATCACGATCAACTATAGTTTTTTATGTCAAAATCGGAATGGGCGGGATAGGACGGAGCGGAAATAGGCTTTTTTTCCATCTGACACAGCCCCTGACACTACACACAAAAGATCTCTTCCTCACAAGGCTTCTCTCTCATAAATTCTCACCACACATATGCTGAACAAAGATTCCTCTCATTTTCTTAGCACGCACACCCTATCCCACACTAAACTTACCAATATTCCCAACCCCTCAACGCTCTCTTTCTCCTTGGTTTACTTTCTTAGCAGCACTTACACGACACATGCTATGAACAAATTCACTGTTAACTCTCGTCGAGGCTAGCGCTTCTCCCCTCACACTATATACACTCTCTCAATTTTTGTTATATCAACAGAAAAGGTACTGACACTTTGATATTTTGGTAAAAAAGTACACAGATAAATAGCATCCTTCGAAGGGCTCTATTCACTCACGTCTAATGTCACAGCACCATAACACACAAAAAATTATCATTCCTCCATCTCTAACTCTCTCATCTACTCCATACAACGACACTACCATTTAAGCATGGGATCCAGCACCCACGAACGCACAGCAAAAATACCAAAGAATACACTCTTTCAACACACACGAACTTGAAAATTTCTGGCTCACTTCATAACACCATCACCTGAGCTTTCTCTCCTCTCCCGTGGACATTTGCGAATTCATAATGATCACAACAACACTGACCGTCATCGTCTTTTCGGCCCAACTCCAAAATATAAAGCCATGCATACGTGAAATCTTCCCACTCTCTTACACTACAACCACATACAAATATTGATCCTAAGCCTCGCCTTCGCAGTGAGCATCTCCACCATATCATTGTCACTCATAGCTACGAAGGTTCTTTCCCTCATCATTGGTTTTGTTAACTTCATTTTCGTAGAATCCTCATCAATTCAGATTTAATTTGGTTTATATTTCTCCTGAATTCAAGTTTATATTAGTTAGTTTAACATGAAATCTTATTATCTTCATAACATGGGTCAAGCATTGTGACGTGATAATATATATTTTAACGGGTTAACTGGTACCGAAAGATACAACAATGCATATCATACATTTTATAATATAGATTAAATATAATATTTTTTTAAAATATTATTAAAATTAATAGATAATATTTTTTATATTTTTATAATATTTTTTAAATATTATTAATAATATTTGACTGTATAGATCTTATACGATATTTTTAAAATATTACTAAAATTAATAAAAAATATATTTTATATTTTTATAATATTTTTTAAATATTAAAAAAATATTATATAACATAGTGCAAGTATGGAATTTTAAAGTTGATACATATTTTGTTTTAACTTTTAATAATTTTATTTTCCATCATTGAAAATAATGGTAGAAGAATGACCATAAATAATTGAAAAGTAACAATATATGATAAAATATAAATATATAAATTATTATTTAATTACTTGTATATGTTATAATTATTTATTTTTTATTTATTCTCTTAATTACTTACAGAGTTAAATTTAAAATTTTGTTTTATTATTTTTTTAAAATAATTTTTTTTACTTTTTATTGAATAAATTATAACCAAAATAATTAAATAAATTTTAGATATCATCCAACTAATCTTAAAATGTGAATGTGTAATCTTTTCAGTAATTTATATTTTTTTAAATTGTAAGAATTCATAGTGCATCAATATATTTATCTTAAATCTTATACATATATGAATTTAAAATATTAATTAAAAATTATTAAAATTAAATAACAAAAACTTTTTATGATTAAAAATCATCTTGAATTCCTTTTTAAACATTTAATTTCTTTTACAAAATATTTTTATATAATCAAAACATAATTATTTCTCAACCAAGTTTTTGGTTCAAATAATCAAAAATTAAAATTATTTTCAAAACATAATTCTTTTACAAAATTTAGTTTTACAGTTTAATTTCAAACAAATTTTTTTAAATTATTTTTCATCCAATTTTTCTACAAAGATAATACTACGTAATTTTAAGTTTTCTATTGTATTGTGAAGTATATAAGAGTAAGGATTAAAAATTTTGTCAAATTATCTCTTGTATATATTTAATTTATTTTTTACGTATATAACTAAACATGTTATTTTTATATTATTTAAATTTATTTAATAAAATATCAAATATTTTTTAAATTTTGTAAAATTTTACAAGGATGATCTATATAATATAATTTATTAATTCAACGGTTGAATTGATAAAATATAATTGTATATGAGAGTTATTAAGCGAAGTAACTCTAAGAAAAGTGACTCTTAGAGTAACTTGATCCCTCCTCATATATATTGTAAATAAAACAATAACTTTATCCAAATAAATACCGTAATGCTGAATTTTAATGTTAACTTTATATCACTCTTAACATACATATGTTATTGTAAAATTCTTTGACAGGTCTAGATTTAGTTTTTACTATTTATAGGGATAAAAGTAAAAAAAGTTGTTTGATATGAGTTTATGTTTTTATTTTTTAAAAGTTTAATTTGATTTAATTTTTTTACTAAATAGATATATTTAGACTTATTAAAAAGTCTTTTTAAATAAACAAGTCAAGTTTATATTTATAAAAAAGGTTTGTTTAACTTATTTAAAGTCTATTTATTTTTATATATATATATAGAATCTTTCCTCCGTCGTTTTTGTCTACTTTTGGGAGATTACGACTCAATCCTAATTTTTTATGTGATATTTGTTTTTATATATATATATATATATATATATATATATATATATATATATATATATATATACACACGTGTTAGGCCTATTTAATGTTTTTTTTATCTTGTAATCTTTAAATTTGCAAATCTTTTTAATCAATCATTTAAACACGCTTTAAACATATTTATTAACTTTTTTAGATCGTAGGCTTTTAATTAGATCTTGTAGCATTAGACTTTTGATAGTAATAAACTCATTCAAACTTTAGAATTTTTAAACAAGTCAAACTTTAAACTTTTTATCTTAATTTAACTTGTTTTCATCCTTAACTATCAACAATCTTGTCAAACAATTATTGCAAATATTCATATGGGGTTTATCAATAATGTTGAATCTTAACGTTATGTTTATCATTATAATAATATGATTTCTTTCAAATAAGGAACTTTCTTTAATGAAAATGGATCGAGGTGGATCTCATGGCTTTGTCTCTATGAATAAATTGATGAGTATTTTTCAACAAATTATTAATAAACATATGACTTTTTGGTAACTATATCAAATTCAAAAGGGTTATGCCTAACCAATTACTATTTATTAAGGTTTTTCGAAATGCAGATTTTAGGATGCATCTACTAGGCAATGACATTGGATAACATTCTGATTTCACCATTGGTATGTGATAACAGCAGAATGGCCACTTAGAATGTACAATCAGCCTTTTTTACTGAACTCATTGAAGTTGGAATTTTGATTTTCATTAAATACTGTTGAGAATATTTTGATGAGCATCTAAAAATTTTGAAGTTGGATAATGAAGCATGAGCTTTAATTTAGTGATATACTATATGATGGTGAATAAAGTTTATAGACAAATTTCTCTTGTATGAACCTTCCTTTATTATGTTAAATTTATGATTGAGAAAGGGTGCACTATCTGAAGGATTGGCATATCAGATTTCTTGTTATGTAAATTTTTCCTAATTGTTATTCATGTTTATTATTTTGAAGACTGCTTCCTCCTAATCATGTATGATTTATAAGGTGTTAACTACAAAAGAAAAGGATTCTTTTATATTCAATTTTTGCGTTGAATGAATTTAGTCTTCTTTAAATAATGAACAGAGAAGAATAGAAACATATAAACAAGTGCATGAAGGCAAGAACTCGAATATGAAAACTTGAAATCTTTGGAGATTTTATTTTTTATGCTCCGCTCTATATTGTTTACGTGTGCATTTTTCTATGAAGAGAGGATGTCCATTGGTGGAATTAACTACGTGCACATGGGACTCTAGTCCAATTTTCCATTAAGCTTAAAGGCTTGCAAGCTCAAATTTAATGTTTTCCTGGAGACCAAATTAGCAAATATGAAATCATTATTAGTCTGTGGTTCCTTTATACCCTCCTCTGTTCTAGCCACCTTTCATTATCATAAAGAGAAAAAAATAACTCATGAGATATAGAGGAAGCAATTATTTTAGAAATTTTCTTTTACTTCTTCAAAAGCTAATGTGCACGAGTTGATTTTAACATATAAGATAAGTTTGGTTTATTTTAGACCCTTATCTTATTTTGTTACAAGCGTTTGTTGAAAATTTATCCAAAGTTGAGGTTAGTATATGATAGAAGTGTGTTTTTTTTTTAAGGAAATAGTATATGATAGGAGTGTATGAATAACTTGAACATACCAAAGAAGTATATCCACTGATGAAATGGTACATGGTCTGCAACAGGCTTAACTTACTTATTGGTGGAAGCACACAAAATGCATCACATGCCAAAAGAATCGCTTTCTTTGGGTGAGGACCAACACATGGTAACTTTACATTTGAAATGTACTCAATTGGATAAGTTGTACGTGAATTTTGTACAATATGAAACAAATAATATTATATTAGTAAGTATAGCCACGGTATACCAAAAATTAATAAAGGTAAAGTCATGTGCTTATGAAACAATAATATTATATTAGTAATAATATTATATTAGTAACTATAAACCATGGTTTACCAAAAATTAATAAAGGTAAGTCAGATGTTTATGAAATAACAATATTATATTAGTAAGTATAAGCCATGGTTTATAAAAAATAATAAAGGTAAATTCATGTCTTTATCATGTAATTATGTATATTGTTAATTTATTTTACATTATTTTTTATTTAACTAATATTCAAATTAAATGAAATAATATATAATTATAAATTTGATTTATTTTTTTTTCAGATCTTTGTCATCCTTATCCCTATATATTAGTAGTTTATTAAACAACCTTGTTTATTTGTAAGACTTGACCCCACACAATATATTAGTGTTATCATTATGGATATTAACCATTCATTTGTATGACCAAGATTAAACTAATCCTTTAATTTTCAGGAATTAAAAATGATTTTTAAAAATTAGGTAGAATAGAAAGTCTATATTATATCAAATGAGTCAAAATGGTATATATATATATATATATATATATATATATATATATATATATATATATAGAACTTAAAATATATAAATAAAATGTAGTTTTGTTATTTAATAATCTTATCTATTCTTCTTTTGCACCTATAGACAATTTATTATTCCACACGGCATAGGATCAAAATTCCAATTTGCTTGTAGTTTTGATGAATTAGTGTCGCAACCGCAATTCCGACGAGACGACGAACTCGCTAAAATTTTGAAAAAGTGAATTTGTTTTAAATCAATGTGGAGTCGCCACCAAATTTTTATTCAAGGGAAAAATATTTGGAAAAAACCCTGACTCAAGAATGAGCTTCTAAGTTCGGGAGTCGGTTACAAGTAAGGAAGGTGTTAGGTACCTTACTTGCCCGTTCCGAAGAACTAAGACCCTAAACGAGTGTATGATTTTGAAAATGTTTGATCCCTTTAAAGTGAAAAATAATTTGATGGAGATTAGCCTGACAGGACTTGATCCTGCTCCTACGTATTCCCCGGTGCAATGGGAAACTCAAGGCTTACGTAGTTCTAGCTTCGTGAAGGCTTGACCTTCAAAAATGTTTGAGAGAAGATTATTTGATTTTGTGAAGGCTTGACCTTCAAAAATGCTTAAGAAAAACTATCTTAAAGATCTTGTTTTTTGGGAAAATGTTTTGAAGATTTTGCTATTCGAAGAGAAATTTTTAGTTTTAGGAGGGGTCTTTGGCCCACTCATGCACAAGATCCCAGGCGGCTAAGGCAAGACAAGGACTTATACGAACGCTAAATGTTGAAAAAGAAAAGGTAAACCGCAGTTCCCATTTAAAGCCATTATGAGGCTCTAAATATCCCAAATAAAAAAAAATATATATATTTATATTTTTATTTGAAAAGGGACCTCAAGCCCACTCATGCACAAGGCCCAAGGCGGCTAAGGCAAAGACAAAGACCTATATGAACTACTAAATGTTGAACAACGGAGTAAACCGCGGTCCCCACTTAGAGCCCATTGCGTGAGACTCGGAGATCCTAAAATATTTGGAAAAGATCTTTTTAAATTTTCGAAACGTAAATATTTTGTAGAAGGCATCAATCTTTGAATAAAAGAAACTTTTGAATTTTGAATGTTTATTAATGTTTATGGATTTTTAGAATTTTTATTAATTTTTCTATCTTTTGTAATTTTTTATCAATTTTCTATTTTCTCGTAACTTTTTATTAATCTTTCTATTTTTGTAATTTTTATTAATTTTTCTATTTTCTTGGAAATTACACTTTTGTGATCATTTGTTCTGAGCATTTAACCCCTTTATTTCCCTTGAAGTTCTCCTGGTCAAAAAGTTGCTAATCTGAAACCAAGAATAGCTTCTTTTGTAGTAATTGATTTAGAACACTGGCCAGTGCTAGCTATGAATGATGGATACCCAACCGGTGCAAGGGGTAGTAGTAGCAGAATCAAGCGGTACAAGGAGGATGGTCTTGTCCTTACGTCTCCAAATTTATAGAATTGAATCGAGAGAGAGGAGTTTAACCGAGCTACATGATTCTCGGCAAACCAAAAAGAGCCAATAACCGTTTCTTGGACTTTTTAGGTTTTCTTAACATTCCCCGATTCATATCGGCAATAGAATCTTTCACAATCAATTAGGTGGTAATATTTCAACATCAAGAACCAAAATTCCGGCCGTTCATGGAAGATCTAGGCTTGATAGAAAAACAACATAATGGAGAACACTTGGTCGGGCTTTGGTACGGCATTCACCAACTAGAAACAGTTGGGTATTCCAGAGGACTTTCGCAAAATGACATGAAGTCAGCTGACTAAACCAACAACATTCCGTGAAGCCTACTCCACAACTTAGTAGCAATATCGACAAGTAGCCTTCAACAAGGATCCGATTCCGGATCTTGGATCCAAACCGTTCATCATCATGGTATACCAAACTTGCATCCAGGCACCAAGCCGAAGAATCATTTACAACTTTAGACTTCTTTTCCAATCCACTTTTATAAAGATGATTAGAAATAAGAATTGGGAGATTGTAGAATCTTCGCCACCATTATGTGTATCGAAACTCAAATATGAACAATCGAGACCTAAGGCTTGTAAATGATTTGGAACAACCACCGTAAGGGTCTTCTCCAAGTGTTAGCACCTTTTGTGTAGATTCTCTATATTTAGCCCCTGGAAAATTGAAACAAGTCGATGACACATCTTCATGAGGTTCATAAGAACTACAAAGATCTGAGTATAGAGTGCCCCTGAATGCTCTTAGTCCAACGGTGTCGCCTCAAAATAGTCGTTTTTCTAGATATAGGAGCAGACTTTTCGAAATAACATTATCACAAGCAAAATCCCTACAAGACATTCGGGCTGAATCTAATTCACAATTAGCAACTTAAGGCGAATTCTACAAAGTTTGTATTATTTGATTTCCTTTTTTATTCCTTCGTAATTACAACATAACTGCTTGCAGATATGATCCGCAATATTTCGATGAAAAGTGAATGCTATGGTTTGGCACTTGACTGGAGATCAGAGAGGATGAGCAACTGGGGTGAGGTACTTTAGTATGATTGGAAAATACTGCCATTCCACACCATTCAATGAGAGAAATAACATTTTTATCTTTCTTTTCGGCAATAAGTAAACTTAATATTTGACTGTCACAATTTGGCCTCACCAAACTACCGCTCCCAAGATTAGAACCACAATTCATAAGAAAAACAACAATATCTCAACCATAGATATAAAATCAAGCATAAAGATTCTATCTCTGCTCATCGTGATTGATTTTTGAGGAACTCTAACTTTTGGTCATCAAGATCAGTATCAAATGCAAATCTCCTTTAACCTGCTAACACCATTTGAAATTGCTCTTGTATTCTGCGGGTCATCTTCTCAATTTTCATATGTAAATGCAAGGAGCGAATGTAATTGACAATTCCTGGTCAAGTTTTCTCGCCAATTGGTGAGTGCACAAAACTAGCCACTAGTGCATCCCACCTATGGTTACCAAAAGCAAGAATGTAGATCTCGCATATCTAGAAGCCATGGTCCGAAGGCCTCATCTTCAACTAACACCACTAGCTGACAAAAATGCTTTTGGATGATAGTTTGTGAGATGAGTTTGGCAAGAATATTGGTGGCTTCAACCAGGTTCTGTGTCTACTCTTCAAGACGGTAGCTTCATTCTGCATAACCCGTGATTCCTGGGAATAGCCATTCACGGCTGTCTATTGAACATTGTGCCTTAAGAACTGTTGTTGGATTTATTATTGGTACAGATGTTACTGTTATAAGAATACCCGGATCCTAGGCCCTACCGGACCTTAGACCGAATTCTTGGTTGTCATGCCTCATTACGGGATTTGATCGTTTACAAATTCAATGATAAATGGTTGTCAGGCAAAATATGAACCTATGGAGTCACTTGCTATGCGAGGCTTGGAGACGTGATAATCCCGTAGGGTAAATCATCCGCTTTCTGATTGAATGGAAATTCATCCTGCTCCTCTTTGATAGGCACCCGAGGTAGATCTACAGTTGTAATCATGATCCTAACTGGATATGAACCAAGTTGAGTGTGGTTATCCTCCTTCCTAACATAATAACACAGAGTATTCAATGCAATTTCAAACTCAAGACTCTTTCAACCAAAGTGTTTGATATAGATCCTCATTCCATTCAAAAGGAATTAACTGTGAGCTGATCTCAAAGTCAAGAATCTTGTCTAATTTTGAGACCTCCTAAGTGTCACCAAGATTATGCCCAGCCACGAGTATAAATGAACCTGTTGCTTCAAGTCTAATATGCAATTACAGTATTTGTTAACTTTTCTTCCTGTTCACCAATCACACTGAGATAATGGATGCCTTGGCTTGTGTGAGGGGGCATTCACATCCCACGAAGCGTAACACAGGTTCTTCGATATCTTCTTTGAATATTTCCTCAACATCCACAGTTTTGGGTTAATAGTAAGGCCTATGCGAGATCTGAATCAGGTCGGTGTACTCGGGCTAATCTTCTTGGTGAGAAAATTTTCTTGGATGCAATGGTCAAATGAAAAAAAAAAGTCCTCGCGAATTTAGTTCAAAGCAAAAGGTCTTTGCTTGGCAAAGATAAATTAAAAGATTGCAATGAATAACTGATTCATATTTTAAGTGAGGAATTCAGCTAACATTATTAGGCATACACATGTGCCAAACTTGATATCGGTTTTTTTTTTGAGCCACACCCCAGGCCTCAGTTATATTTCTCTATTCAAGGTCGATTCTTATCTCGTATCTACAGAAATGAACCTTTATCGAAGGACTAACAGACCTGAACTTGGCCAACGGCTAGCGACTTTACCATAGTGTCTTGCTCGATCATTAATCATCGGTTAATCCCTAAGCAACTCAGTCTTGCAAAGAGACAAAACTCCCTAAGACATTTCAGTGGCTAAATTTTACAAGTAAAATCGAGTCGCAAGATTCTTTTGAATAATCTCATGTCACCGATACAATTGAATCCTCATTTCATTTATACTGCTTATTATTCATTATGAATCCAATGCAATGATGAAGGTAAATGTAACAATTAATGACAAAATATTCATCGAAATCTCATTCTAGTTGTAGGAATACATGCAAAGCATTTAGATAAGAGAATTCGCTTAAATTAAAGAGAACCTGGAGGTAGTTGAGGCCAATTCCTTCTTTGCTTGATGGAGCTTTGACAGGTTGATGCCAAGCACGACAAAGGCTCTTCCTCTTCAAAGAGATTTCCTCCAAGAAAAGACTCCTTCTTCTCTAGAATTTACTGAGACATGAGCGTGTTCTTGAATTTTCCAATTGATGACGAAGCGTTTCCGCTTATTGCAGAGCTTAATATATAGGACCAGCAATGTCCTTCTCGGTGAAGTGTCTTCGGAGGCTCTGGAAAACTGCAAAACTGAAGCCCCCCTTCTCCCGAGGAGAGAATAGTAGAAAAAAAAAAAAAAAAAAAAAAAAAATCCTCCAGAAGTAGCAGGTAGCCCCTAAAATTCAACCATCCCGCACCTAGTCGTCTCCTCCCTTCGTTTTTTTTTTAACTATCCTCGTTTTTTGTTTTAATTATTCTGTTTTTTTCCGTTAATATTCTGTTTTTTGTTAACAAATCTGTTTTTATTTAATTTTTTATCTCAATTTCCGTATTTTAAATTTTCTGTTTTTTTTATTTTCTGTTTTTTTATATTACTATTTTTATTTCTATTTTTAATTTGTTTGCTTTTTTTTTTATCCAAGTTTGTTTTTACAAAACAATTTCAATACATTTTCTCGTTTTCGTTTTCGCTTAATTGTTTATCATTTTTCGTTTAATTGTTTTTTCCATCTCGATTTTCTTCTTTTCTTGAATTCTCGATTTTTTTATATTTAGTTTCTTGATTAATTTTGATAATTGGGAGTTCGGACATAAATGGGTGTTTTTTGTTTGCCCCTCTTTACTCATTTTCCTACTAGATAATGTGAGAAATAATTCTCTGAATTATCGAGGTAGAAATGAGTAAAGACGGAAATGACTTTAATGTCCGAGGTGGTTTTTTTTTTTTTTTGAAGAAGCCTGCAAGCCGATTGAATGACCTTACCGACTTCGTGTGCCGATGTGGTTTGAATATGCAAAAATGGATGGCATAGCCTAAGTAGGCTGAAATGAGTGAAGGCTTATTAGAACATGTGTGGAATGCAATGGGATTGCTTGTTTAGAACAAGCAAAATGAAATGAAATTGGCCTATTAAAATAGCAAAGTAAGAGAAAGGCCCGTTAGGACGAGCTCAATGGGGTAAAATGGGCCCGTTCGAGACGAGGAAGCGTGCAAGAACAAAAAGTAAGGTATGTACAAGGTGGCCCGACACTATACGCGCAGTGCAGTAAAACTAAACTTGATGAGGCCCGACAACATAGGCCATGATGCAGAAATGTAGATTTGATGGTGGCCCGACATTATAGGCCATGATGCAGAAATTTAAACTTGACTGGGAATCCGTTATCGTGAAAAGCAGTGGACGAAATCCTGCCATTTGCCGGATGAATGCAAACCGTTTGGATGTGTGAACGAAATTGAACGTGTTTGAAGTCCGTTGTTGGCTGAGGAGAATGCCAATGAGATCCCATTATTGCCGGAAGACGTTAAGAAATCCCGCCGTTGCCAGGATAAATGCACTCGTTGACAGTGGACAAAAACGTGCTTGAAGCCCCGTTTGATGGACAGGAGAATGCAAGTGAGATCCCGCCGTTGTCGGGAAAATGCAAAAATGAAATCTCGTCATTGCCGGATAAATGCAAAATTTGATGAGGCCACAACATAGGCCATGATGCGTAGTAAACTTGATGGTGACCCGACACTATAGGCCATGATGCAGAAACGTAAACTTGATGGAAATCCCGTTGCTGGACGGAAAAATGCAAATGAGGTCCCATTGCCGGAAGATGCAAATGAAATCGTTGCCAGGGATAAATGCAAACCTCGCTGGACAGTGGACGTAAAATACGTGCTTGAAGTCCCGTTGTTGACAGGAGAATGCAAATGGGGTCCCGTTGCGTCGGAAGATGCGAATGAAATCCCGCCGCTGCCAGATAAATGCAAACCCGCTTGACAAGTGGCGGAAAAAATAAACGTGCTCGAAGTCCCGTTGTTGACAGAGAATGCAAATGGGGTCCCGCCGTTGCCAGGAAGACGCAAGTGAAATCGTACATTTGCCGGATAAATGAGACCTGTTTGACAGGTGGACAGAAAAAAAAAAAACGTGCTTGAAGCCCTGTTGTTGACAGGAGAATGCAAGTGAGGAGTCCCGCTCGCGTAGGAAAATGCAAATGAAATCCTTTATTTGCCGTGATAAATGCGGACCTGCTGAGTGTGGACAGAGAAAAAAATAAACGTGCTGAAACCTCGTCGCGATTGTGAGGAGAATTCCCTACTGCCAAGCCCGGAAAATGCAAATGAAATCCGTCATTTGCCAGGATAAATGCGGCACCGCTGAGTGGGCAGAAAAATAAACGTCTTGAAGTCTGTCGTTGAGAATCCATTGTTCTAAGCCGGAAAATGCAAATGAAATCCTGCTGTTGCCAGGATAAATGCAGAAATAAAATTTGATGAGGCCTGACAACATAGGCCTGAAAGCGGTAAATCTAAGCTATGGCGGCCTGACAACATAGGCCCGGTGCGCAATCTAATCTAGGCGGCCTCGACAACATAGGCCTAAAAGCCGGTAAATCTAAACTACTAAATGCCCGACAACATAGGCCTGAAAGCAGTAAATCTAAACTACGCAGAAATTTAAAAACTTGATGGTGGCCTGACAACATAGGCCATGGTGCAGAAATGGTAAACTTGATGGTGGCCTGACAACATAGGCCATGATACAGAAAGGTAAACTTGATGGTGGCCTGACAACATAGGCCATGATACAGAAATGAAGGATGCCATGCTTTAGCCTGACAACGTAGGCCAGTGAGCAGGAATGCAAAGATGTAATGCTTTAGCCTGACAACATAGGCCAGTGAGCAGAAATGTATGGATGTAAGGCTATGGCCTGACAACATAGGCCAGTGAGCAGAAATGTATGGATGTAAGGTTATGGCCTGACAACATAGGCCAGTGAGCAAGAATGATGCATTCAACCTTGCGCTTGAAGGGGTTTTTTTTTTTGCACTTGATGATTATTCTTTGGGAAAACTTGGGAACCATATCTTTGTCGTTTAAAATATTCTCGACAATTGAGGAATGCCTTGATTTGAATGAAGTTTGGGCGCATATTCTCGCCCCAGCTTGGAAGGTTTCAATGAGCTCAACTTGAATTTTTTGATTGAAGTTGGGAATTAAGGATTGCCTCAACTTGGATTTTTTGATTGAAGTTGGGGGATTAAGGGATTGCCTCAACTTGGATTTTCTCGGCGTATGTTTGCCCTAGTTTGGACTTGAATTTCAATCTTCCTCAGGCAAATGTTTGCCCCGGCATTGACTTGATCCAAAATCCGAGGATAAACTCACATCGAGCTTTTGTGGGCGAGTGTTTACTCCAGTTTGAACTTGATTTTGAGGACGACCTCAAATTGATTTGTGTGGGCAAGCGTTTGCCCAGTCTTGATTCTTGATCCAATTTGAGGGTGACCTCAAATAAAAATTTTGGGGGCAAGCGTTGCCTCGTTTGGACTCGATCCGATTTTTGAGGGTGACCTCAAAAAAAATTTTGGGCAAGCGTTTGCCCCCGTTTGGAAGTTTTTAATTATGATCAACTCAGGCAATTTTACCGAGGTCTTAATTGGTTTTTGAAAGATGAGTTATGGAGTGCTTAAATGACAAAATGCTTATTGCGATGTTTGAATGAATGAAAGAAGAATATGGTGTTTGTGATGCTTGGATGCATGCAGAAATGGTGTGGGTTCTTATTTTGATGTTTGAAATAAATATTTGATAAAATAGATGCTTTGAATGAATGCAAACCATGAAATGGTGTAAAATTTTGTTTCTCTTGATTTTGATTTTTTCTCGACACCTTCTTCCTCGACAACCTCATAAGTGGGTATGAAAGGTATCAGAATCGAGGCGAAGTGGATTGACTGCAGTCTCTTGGTTTATTGGTCAATTTGGAATCTTCTTTCCGGGATCCTTGAGATCCAACGGTCAATATTATTGGGTAAGATACACTCCTTTTTGGTGGTATTATGGCTGGTAGGAAGATGAATCTTTGGGAAGCAATCCTATCGTGTTGCAACGGTTAAGGATTCACCCGACTTGTCATAACTTTTCAAAATTACTCCTTTTTATTTTGACATTTTCCACATCTCTTTTGGCATGTGCGCTATTGAGGTGTACGAAGTGATTCTGGATAGTTAATGAAAAAATATAGGGGAGGTTTGCAAAGGATGTTTGAGGTAGTGCACTTGAAAGGGAAGGATGAAAAAAAGGTGTGGGTTCGATCGCCTGAAATGGCACTTATTGATGAAGAATGCCAGTGCTGCTTTTCATAATCTTGATTGCCAAATTAGCCAAACTTGAGAGATGGAAAAATTTTGCCCCGGGGCTTTAAGAAGATATGAGGTGCAGAAGTGTCATGTTGTCTTGGAATTCCTGTATTGACCTTAATTTTGCCTGGATTGAGTTTTTAACCCAGCAGGTCTTTTGTTTTGCCCTGACTTTTGCTTAGGCCGCCCCCACGGGTTTTCAACCTAGCGGGCTTTTGTTTGATTGCGCTCTAACTTTTGCCTAGGTCACCTTTACGGGTTTTCGACCTAGCGAGCCTTCTGCTTGATTGTGCCCTAATTTTGCCTAGGTCTTTTTTGATGGTTGACCTAGCGGGCCTTCTGCTTGATTGTGCCCTAACTTTTGCCTAGGTCTTTTTTGATGGTTGACCCAGCGGGCCTTCTCGCTTGATCAGTGTCTTAATCCTTGCCTAGGTCTTTTTGATGGTTGACCTAGCGGGCCTTCTCGCTTGATCGTGCCTTAATTTTTGCCTAGATCTTTTGATGGTTGACCTAGCTGCTTTTGTTTGATCGTGCCCTAACTTTTGCCTAGGTCTCTTTTGAAGATTGTCGACCTAGCGGGCCTTCGTTTGATTGCGCCTAACTTTTGCCTAGGTCACCCTTACGGCTTTCGACCTAGCGGGCCTCTGCTTGATCGATTTTTGCTCGAATTTCTTTGGAACCCAAAGAAGACCTTTGCTGGATTCATTATTTTGAATTTTAACCCTACTTTTTGCCTGGATTATTTTTGGCTTTTAATCCAAATGGGCTTCTCTTCTTGAATTTTATGACCTTGATTTTGCCTCGGATTTAAACTTGGTTCCAGCGGGATATTTTTTACTTTGAATGGTGATGTAGAATCCTTGGTTGTTTATTCGCTCCTCATCGTTTTTCTCTTTTAGCTTGATTAATTCGACGTTCAAGATTACTTATTACAAAGACTGGCATTATCACCAATTGGTATTTATTTTTTGGTGTAGGGATAAGAAGTGGGTTGAAGAGATAAAAAGAATGGTACATTTTTAGAAGTAAGCTAAATGTAAAGCACGTGCTTAAGTGATATTAAAAATGTAATTTGTATTTATTCATTGCATTGTTATTTTACAAAAGATTAACTTTGAAAAGTACTACCATTTCGGATGAATATCCTCAATTTGTACATCCCCGTTGCCGCTCCTCCCGCTCTTTCACCAGTTGACGGGCTCTCGGATTTGGCAACTGATTGTTTTCTCAGATAGGAGCAAGCCTCCCAAAACTACCCATTTTGCATCGATCGCTTTGTACCTTTCGCCAATGCTAGGCAATCCTCAAGAGAATGATCAATAAATCCTGCAGATGGTAATCGATCTCGGTGTTAGCTATACCATTTAGGATACGGTGGCTCTTTGAGGTTTCGGGAGGATAAGGCTAATTAAACGAAGTTTTGGATCACCTGAGGTAGGAGCTCAGCAGTGCGAGATTGAATAGTGGTCAAATGGACAGCTTCCTCTCCTTTTTCCGGGGCTTTGGTTGGTATTTTCGCTCATGGCTTGTGTTTGGGCCGCCGTATACGGTGTTGGTGGTCGGATTTGTGTCGGATAGTTGTAAGTAGGAGAGTATGGTGTTTGGTAGGTGGTAGCGATGTAGGGATATGGTGTGTAAGGTGTGTATGGTGTATATGGTGGTGGCCTGCCACTTGGACCATTTTGGCCATTTGAGGAATGTATTGGCCTTGATTAGAAGCCGCATTGCAGGTCTCTCCTGTCTTTTTCTTCCCAGACCAATTGGAAGCATTGACTGTCCCCGTGGGCTTTTGTGCGATCTTTCCCCGACGCATGCCACTTTCGATCCTTTCTCCAATGATGACGATCTCTGATAGTTCGGAAGTTATACCGCCGACCATCTTGTCATAGAAAGGATCTTGAGCCGTGTCCATGAACATGTTGACCGCTCCTTTCGACAAGGGAGGTTGTACTTGAGCGGCCAACTTTCGCCGTTGGGCATACTGTTTGAAGGACTCTTCTCCCTTCTGGCCATATTTCGGAGCCGAGTCCGATCAAAGGCCATCTCGTATTGTACCGATATTGTTCGTGAAAGCCTCAAAGAAGGTTCCTCCATGAACGATGCGTGTCCGTTCTAGCCGAGTGTACCGCTTTGCAAATACCTGCCCTCGTTGTTCGGTCTTTGAAAGAAATGGATGACAGCTCTTCATCGTAGTACATGCGCACATCTTCCTACAAAGATAGTCGTATGTTTTGGACAACTGTTCCTTTGGTATTTTCGAATTCGTGAACCTTGAATTTGGGAGGGATGACCACGTCCGGGACCAAGCATAGGATCACCGCTCTTTGGCTTCACAAGCGTTTCCTCAATTGCCCGATCCCGTCCCCTAGACTTTCCATTTTTTTCTGAAATCTCGCCAAGGATGGCTTCGGGTCCCCGTGCATGTGGTGAGGATGAGAAGACTGTAAGATGTATATAGGCGAGGGCCCTTGGGTGAACATAGGGTGCGTTCTCAACGGCTGCTTGGTAGGCTTGTGAGGTGGTGTTTTTAGCGGTAGGTTGTGTGTTTGGGCTTTGTGTTTGGGTTTGTGTTTGGTTGTTTGAGGGTGCATACCCATGAGGAAACCCATTGCGAACCCTTCGTTCGCGAAGGTATGTTTAATGCGCGGGCGAAGTCGAGTGGTGTGGCGGGGTCAACCGGTTCCTTCAACACGGATTCCATCGCTCCTTTTTGTTTTGACAATTGGATGGCCTCGTTAGCTTGGCTATCTCGCTCTTTCAAAGGACTTGACCTCATCCCTCGCTCCTCGTTTCGTCTTCTCCACTCTCATCCATGATTCTTGATCGTGCTCTCGAGTTCCCATAAGGATATCGAGGAAGCAGTGTTTCTCCATTTTTCTGTGAAGTTAGAAATTAATTTTTGTGAAAAATAATTTGAATGCAAATAAAATGTGAATGATAGAGATGTTGATGCACAATGTATGAATATGTGGAATGATTTTTGAAATCCCTTTTTGATGATAAATTTATGAACAAAGGCATGTATGTTATAGACCAATAATATTTTAGAGACTCTTTGAAGTTTTATCAGGACACAATAAATCAAAGTTGCTTTATTTATTCATCTTTGATCTTTAACAAATTTGTTTTTGAGTTTGGTATTTTTTATTTTGCTAGAAAAACCTTTAGTTTTGTTTAGAAAAACTTTGAGTTTTGCTAAAATCTTTTAGAAAGCATTCTTTAGGTTTTCGAAATTTCATTTTCTCTTTTGAATCTTTTCATTTTTTCAATACTTTCAAAAGATTGTTTTCTTAAATTTTCTATTTCTAAGACATCCATTTAAGTTTTCTTAGAGTCTTTTCAATATTTTCAAAATATTTTCCTAATTTTCTTAGGAATTTTCTCTTTCTATTTCGGTTTTTCTTTGTTTTTATCTTGATTTCATTTTTGTGTCTCCCCAATCAGAGCCTTCAAATCGCTTGTATCTTGAAAGGGCTTTTGTGTGCCTCTTTATTTCTTATGTAGGTTACCCGTCCTAAGGATCTATGGCTTTTAATGCATGAACCTTTCCAAGGTAGGTTGTATTCCTAAGGGTATAAAGGTCACTAGAGCCAAGTTCCAATCCATAATGCTTGCCACAACAAGAGAATTAGCCACTACCAGGGCATTACAATAGGACGCACTCTAGCCGGGATTTTCGTGATAGCCAATCGACACGTAGGCCCCAGAGGACACCACTAGATCCCTCCTCGTCTCTAGGTAGCACTCAGACCCGGTATAGGGCCCCACTCATGATGGAATGCATATGCAAAGTGTGGAGGGCACACAATTTGGGGATACCCGCAATGGGGGAAATTGCACAGATATATAGCAATTTATTATTTGTCTATCCTAGGTTATACGAGAATAAACAAACAAGACAACAAATAAGTAAACAAACAAATAGATAAATGAATCGTGCAATTAAACTATGAAGGATCAACATTAAAACACTCAAATTGTTGGCTTGACTCTCTGCAAGTGTTCCCAAAGGCGGTCGCCATTCGTCGCAACCGCAGAATTCCGACGAGACGACGAACTCGCTAAAATTTTGAAAAAGTGAATTTGTTTTAAATCAATGTGGAGTCGCCACCAAATTTTTATTCAAGGGAAAATATTTGGAAAAAACCCTGACTCAAGAATGAGCTTCTAAGTTCGGGAGTCGGTTACAAGTAAGGAAGGTGTTAGGCACCTTACTTGCCCGTTCCGAAGAACGGTACCCTTAAACTGAGTGTATGATTTTGAAAATGTTTGATCCCTTTAAAGTGAAAAATAATTTGATGGAGATTAGCCCGACAGACTTGATCCCGCTCCTACGTATTCTCGGGTGCAATGGGAAACTCAAGGCTTACGTAGTTCTAGCTTCGTGAAGGCTTGGACCTTCAAAAAATGTTTGAGAGGAAGATTATTTGATTTTTAGAAGGCTTTCACCTTCAAAAATGCTTAAGAAAAACTATCTTAAAGATCTTGTTTTTTGGGAAAATGTTTTGAAGATTTTGCTATTCGAAGAGAAATTTTAGTTTTAGGAGGGGTCTTTGGCCCACTCATGCACAAGATCCGAGGTGGCTAAGGCAAAGACAAGGACCTATATTAACCGCGTTAAATGTTGAACAGCAAACCGCCAGCTTCCCATTTAGAGCCTATCGGTGAGGCCTAGCATCCCAAATATCGAAAAATATATATATTTTTATTTTTATTTGAAAAGGACCTCGTCTTCCCACTCATGCACAAGGCCCAAGGCGGCTAAGGCAAAGACAAAGACCTATATGAACTACTAAATGTTGGAACAAAGAAAACCGCCGCCCCCACTTAGAGCCCATTGCGGAGACTGAGATCCTAAAATATTTGAAAGATCTTTTAAATTTTCGAAATTGTAAATATTTTGTAGAAGGCATCAATCTTTGAATAAAAGAAACTTTGAATTTTGAATGTTTATTAATGTTTATGGATTTTTAGAATTTTTATTAATTTTTCTATCTTTTGTAATTTTTTATCAATTTTCTATTTTCTGTAACTTTTTATTAATCTTTCTATTTTTGTAATTTTTTATTAATTTTTCTATTTTCTGGAAATTAAGACTTTGTGATCATTTGTTACAAGCATTTAACCCCTTTATTTCCCTTTGAAGCCCCCACAAAGTTGCTAATGCGTAAAACCAAGAATATATTAGCTTCTTTGTAGTAATTGATGAGAACATAAGAAAAGTTTATGAATGGATGGATACCCAAACCGGTGCAGGGGTAGTAGAGCAGAATAAGAACTGGTACAAGGAGGATGAATTGTCTCTTCCGTCCCAAATTTATGAAATCGTAGACTGAGAGAGAAAGGAGTTTAAACTGAGCCCTGATTCCCTGCAAACCAAAGAGCCAGAATCTGTTTTTTGGACTTTAGGTTTTCTTAACACATTTCGATTCATATCAAGAATAATCTTTCACAATCAATTCAAGTGGTAATATTTCAACATCGCAACCAAAATTCCGCTGTTCATGGAAGATCTAGGCTTGATAGAAAACAACATAATGGAGAACACTTGGTCCAGGCTTTGGCATGGCATTCACCAGCTTAGAAACAATGGGTATTCCGTGAGGACTTTCAAAGAAATGACATGAAGTCTCGTGACTAAACCAACAACATCCGTGAAGCCTACTCCACAACTTAGTAGCAATATTGACAAGATTCTTTCAACAGATCCGATTCTCGATCTTGGATCCAAACTGCTCATCATCATGGTATACCAAACTTGCATCCAGTGCACCAAGTCAAGAATCATTTACAACTTAGACTTCTTTTCCAATCCACTTTTATAAAGATGATTAGAAATAAGAATTGCAGAGATTGTAGAATTGTCGCCACCATTATGTGTATCGAAACTCAAATATGAACAATCAAGACCAAGGCTTGTAAATGATTTGGAACAACCACCGTATGGTCTTCTCCAAGTGTTAGCACCTGTGGTAGATTCTTATATTTAGCCCCGGAAAATTGGAAATGTATCGATGACACATCTTCATGAGGTTCATAAGAACTACAAAGATCGAGTATAGAGTGCCCCGGAATGCTCTTAGTCCAATGGTGTCAAGCCAAAATAGTCATTAGATATAGGAGCATTCAATTTTCGTAAAATAACATTATCACAAGCAAAATCCCTACAAGACATTCGGGCTGAATCTAATTCACAATTAGCAACTTAAGACTGAATCTCTACAGGTTGTATTATTTCAGATTTCCTTTTTTATTCCTTCGTAATTACAACATAGCCTCACAAGTAAAGATATGATTCTCGAATATTTCTCTCGATGAAAAGTGAATGCTATGGTTTGGCACTTGACCGAGATCGAGATGAGATAACTCGGTGAGGTACTTTAGTATGATTGGAAAATACTGCCATTCCACACCATTCAATGGAGAAATAAATTTTTATCTTTATTTCTAACAAGTAAACTTTCTAATATTTGACTGTCACAATTTGGCCTCACCAAACTACCGCTCCCAAGATTAGAACCACAATTCATAAGAAAAACAACAATATCTCAACCATAGATATAAAATCAAGCATAAAGATTCTATCTCTGCTCATCAGATTGATTTTTTGCGAGGAACTCTAACTTTTGGTCATCAAGATCAGTATCAAATGCAAATCTCCTTTGTCCTGCTAACACCATTTGAAATTGCTCTTGTATTCTGCGGGTCATCTTCTCAATTTTCATATGCAAATGCAAGGAGCGAATGTAATTGACAATTCCTGGTCAAGTTTTCTCGCCAATTGGTGAGTGCACAAAACTAGCCACTAGTGCATCCACCTATATGGTTACCAAAAGCAAGAACAGATCCTGCATATCTAGAAGCCATGGTCCAAGGCCTCATCTTCAACTAACACCACTAGCTGACAAAAATGCTTTTGGATGATAGTTTGTGAGATGAGTTTGGCAAGAATATTGGTGGCTTCAACCAGGTTCTGTGTCTACTCTTCAAGACGGTAGCTTCATTCTGCATAACCCGTGATTCCTGGGAATAGCCATTCACGGCTGTCTATTGAACATTGTGCCTTAAGAACTGTTGTTGGATTTATTATTGGTACAGATGTTAATGTTATAAGAATACCGGATCCAGCCTAACAGCATCTTAGATGAATTCTTGGTTGTCATGCCTCATTATGGGATTTGATCGCGGCAAATTCAATCAGCTTAGCAGGCAAAATATGAACCTATGGAGTCACTTGCTACCGTGAGGCTTGGAGATGTGATAATCCCTGTAGGGGTAAATCATCTCCGCTACGATTGAATGGAAATTCATCCCGCTCCCTTTGATAGGCACCGTAGGTAGATCTACAGCTTGTAATCATGATCCTAATCGGATATGAACCAAGTGAGTGTGGTTATCCTCCTTCCTAACATAATAACACGTGAGTATTCAATGCAATTTCAAACTCAAGACTCTTTCAACCAAAGTGTTTGATATAGATCCTCATTCCATTCAAAAGGAATTAACAGAGCCGGATCTCAAAGTCAAGAATCTTGTCTAATTTTGAGACCCTCCCAAGTGTCACCAAGATTATGCCCACCACTTAGTATAAATGAACCCGTTGCTTCAAGTCTAATGTGCAATTACGTATTTGTTAACTTTTCTTCCGTTCACCAATCACGATAATGGATGCCTTGGCTTGTGTGAGGGGGCATTCACATCCCACGCAAGCGTAACCTGGTTCTTTCATATCTTGTGAATATTTCCTCAACATCCACAGTTTTGGGTTAATAGTAAGGCCTAAGTGCAGATGCATGCGACGGTACTCGTGCTAATCTTCTTGGTGAGAAAATTTTCTTGGATGCAATGGTCAAATGAAAAAAAGTCCCTATGAATTTAGTTCTCAAAGCAAGTGTTTGGCTTAAGATAAATTAAAAGATTGCTGTTATAACCTGATTCATATTTTAAGTGAGGAATTCAGCTAACATTATTAGGCATACACATGTGCCAAACTTGATATCTTTTTTTTTTTTTTGAGCCACACCCCAGTGCCTCCGCTATATTTCTTATTCAAGGTCGATTCTTATCTCGCATCTACGTAAATGAACCTTTATCGAAGGACTACAGACCAACTTGGCCAACGGCTAGCGACTTTACCATAGTGTCTTGCTCGATCATTAATCATCTAATCCCTAAGCAACTCGCCCTTGCAAAGAGACAAAACTCCCTAAGACATTTCAAAGGCTAAATTTTACAAGTAAAATCGAGTCGTAAAGATTCTTTTGAATAATCTCATGTCACCGATACAATTGAATCCTCATTTCATTTATACGTTTATCATTCATTATGAATCCAATGCAATGATGAAGGTAAATGTAACAATTAATGACAAAATATTCATCGAAATCTCATTCTAGTTGTAGGAATACATGCAAAGCATTTAGATAAGAGAATTCGCTTAAATTAAAGAGAACCTGGAGGTAGTTGAGGCCAATTCCTTCTTTGCTTGATGGAGCTTTGACAGGTTGATGCCAAGCACGACAAAGGCTCTTCCTCTTCAAAGAGATTTCCTCCAAGAAAAGACTCCTTCTTCTCTAGAATTTACTGAGACATGAGCGTGTTCTTGAATTTTCCAATTGATGACGAAGCGTTTCCGCTTATTGCAGAGCTTAATATATAGGACCAGCAATGTCCTTCTCGGTGAAGTGTCTTCGGAGGCTCTGGAAAACTGCAAAACTGAAGCCCCTTTCTCCCCGAGGAGAGAATAGTAGAAAGAGAAAAAAAAAAAAAAAAAAATCCTCCAGAAGTAGCAGGTAGCCCCTAAAATTCAACCATCCCGCACCTAGTCGTCTCCTCCCTTTTCTTTTTTTTTTTTTTAACTATCCTGTTTTTGTTTTAATTATTCTGTTTTTTTTCTGTTAATAATTCTGTTTTTTGTTAACAAATCTGTTTTTCTGTTAATTTTTTATCTCAATTTCCAGATTTTAAATTTTCTGTTTTTTTTTATTTTCTGTTTTTATATTACTATTTTTATTTCTATTTTTAATTTGTTTGCTCTTTTTTTTTTATCCAAGTTTGCTTTACAAAACAATTTCATTGTCTGTTTCTGTTTTCTGCTTAATTGTTTATCTGTTTTCTGTTTAATTGTTTTTTCCATCTGTTTTCTTCTTTTTCTTGAATTCTGATTTTTTTTTTTTATATTTAGTTTCTTGATTAATTTTGATAATTGGGAGCCTCGGACATAAATGGGTGTTTACAATTAGTATTATGATTTTGTATCCCTCTTGTTAATTCAATTTGATAAGTGTATTTAAATGAATTATTTGGTAAGTTGTAAGTATTTTTATATAAATTCAAATGATAATCGATTTTAATATTTGGTTTTGTGAGGATTTTTTTTAGGAAATATTAGTAATTTATATTAATTTGGACAAGTTTTATTCTATTGTTAGAATATTGTACCTGTAATAGCATACTCAAGTAATAACATGCTCAAATGTTGTAAGTACCTCATGTTGTATTGTTGACTATAGGATAAGGAGGCTATTTTTCATCAAAATTGATGTGTAGTGAATTTGATTTGGGTTAGAACTAAGTGGATTTCATATTTGAAGAGTAATACTGATAAGAGTTTTGAAATACCTAAATTAAGATTTGAAAGAGTAAAGAAAGAGAAACAAAGAAGTGAGAAATACTTGTAACCATCCTAGATTAACCATTGAAGTTTTACATGTCATAATTCTTACTTGAATATCATTTGCTTTCTCTAAATATTTTAGGTTGATGTTTGTTGTTTGCTCATATTATGTGTTATCATTTTTTCTACATGAAACTATCAATAAAAAACCATGCCTATGATATTTTAACTTTTTATTAAAATAAGCAGAAATAGTACCAAAACTACATGTTATGTGTTTTATTTAGTTGTTGTCACACATTCTTTTATCCTTCCTAACTTGTTTTAAAATTTTCAAATAAAAAAATATTATAACCAATGGAAAAGTCTTGGATTAGAATACCTCGAAATTCTCCTGAATATGAGCAAGGAGTTAAGGAATTTATCAACTCTACCTTTTAAAATAGTGTTGTTGATGGTAAAATATTATGTCCTTATGTTTGGTGTAATTGTAGAAAGTGACAAACTAGAGATGAAGTGTATGACCACCTTATTTGGAAAGCATTTCTACAAGGATATACCTTTTGGTTTATGCATGGGGAGTCATTGACCAATGAAAATACAAATCCAATTGTATCACAAGATAACATTGTCAAAGAAAAATATAACCAAGTTTGGCTTAGACTATGAAAAGATACATGCATGCCCAAATAATTGTATGTTGTATTGGAGTGAGGATGAAAATAAGGATATATGAAAAACATGTCAAAAGTCCAGGTGGAAACCAATGATAAGAGATTGTGAGAATGAGGCATCTAATGATGGAAATAGTAAGAAAAAGGTTCCTGCAAAAGTTCTTCGTTACTTTCCACTAAAACCACGTTTGAAGAGATTATTCTTGTGTTCAAAGACTACTAAGGATATGAGATGGCATGATATGTCTCCTAACAATGATGGGATGATGAGGCATCCAAGAGATTCTCAAGCTTGGAAGAAATTTGACTCAACTAACACCTTATTTTCACCAGAACGACAAAATGTTCGTCTTGCATTAGCCACTAATGGTTTTAATCCCTTTGGTAGTCTAAGCCCTACATATAGCATTTGGCCAGTTGTTCTCATTCCTTATAATACTCTTTCGTGGGTTTGTATGCAATCATCACCATTTATCCTTTCAATGATAATTCCTGGTAAAAAAAATGCCAAGAAATGATATAGATGTTTATTTACAACCTATAATCAAAGAGTTGAAGGAGTTATGGCATGAAGGTGTAGATGCATATGATGCTTCATTGAAAGAGATGTTTAGATTGCATGCTACTTTTATGTGGATGATTAGTGATTTCTTTGGTTTAGGAACCCTTTCTGGATGGAACACTTCACGAGATTAACTTGTCCGACATGTAACTTTGATTGTAGTCCTTATCGCCTTCTCCATAGTAAAAAAAGGTGTTTTATAGGTCATTGTCACTTTCTTCATCAAGGAAATAGATTTAGATTGAATAAGGTTTGGTTTAATGGAGAACAAGATATACGCAACCCACCAAAAAAATTATTTGGCTCTAAAATATTTGAACAGGTAAAGGATATTGAGGTTACCTTTAGTAAAAAAAATTGAAACTAGTGGAGGAGGCAAAATATCTTGTAGCAATAAGCTTTCCTTGCAAGATAGTGCTCCACAATGGAAGAAGAAAAACATATTTTTTGATCTTCCATATTATGAGCATAATTTGTTGCATCATAATCTAGATGTCATGCATATTAAGAAGAATGTTTGTGGTAATATTATCTACACCTTGCTTAATGATAGTTCAAAGTCAAAAGATCATATCTTTGCTCGACAAGACCTTCAAAGAATGGGTGTTAGACATGATCTCTAGCCAGATGAAAGTGGAAAGTATCCATTGGTTATTTATACATTGACCAATCAAGGGAAGAAGACTTTCTTAACAACTTTAAGGAATGTCATTGTACCTGATGGATACTCAAGCAATATTTCTAAATGCATTGATGCAGAAAATCTTCATTTAAATGGGATGTTAAAAATTCATGATTATCATATATTAATGGAGCAGCTCCTACCATTAGCCATAAGAGAAACATTACCCAATCAAGTGACATCAATTTTGAATGAATTTTTCTCCTTCTTTAAATTATGTGATAAAGTTTTGAGTATAGCAATTTTAGAAAAATTGTAAAATGATATTGTGATCACTCTATGTCACATGGAAATGTTATTTCCTCCTTCATTCTTCACTATCATGGTTCACTTAACTGCTCACCTTACTGAAGGAGCTAAGATTGGAGGTCATGTACATTATCGATGGATGTATCCTATAGAAAGGTAAATGAATACGATTTTTTTAGTTATGTTTTTTATGACCATTATTTATTATATATTTGTCATCATTTAATAAATACCTAGGATCATTAAAGTCTTATGTACGCAATAAGGCACAACCAGAAGGCTCTATAGTTGAAGGTTACCTAATGGAGGATATCCTAATTTTTTGTTCAAGGTATCTAGATAACATTGAGACAAGATGGAATCAATCTTGTCATATTGGTGATGATGCAAATGATATGCAATCCAACGGATAGTCGAATTATTTCCACATTTGGGAAAACCAATTGGTGGTTCTTCATATTTCAAGCTTACATCTATTGAAAGGTTACAAGCACATCAACATGTGTTAACCAATTGCTCTCTTGTTGATCAATATCTTCAGTAAGTTAATCTATGTAAGTGACTTAGTAAAATTATCCTTAGTTTTATTTATTAACTTAATGTTGTATAGGAAGTATAAAGAAATTGTGCGAAGGAAACTAAGAAGACGTACAAGGAACGCAAATGATATTGATAAGAAGGTTCATAGAGAATTTTCTGGTTGGTTTTATACTCATGTAAGTAAGACTTTAATTAAGGTGTCAACTATAAGAAATTAATATTGGTAATATTAATATCACTAACTTTACAATTTATTATTCAGATTTTTGAAAATGAGAATAATCTCAATGAGGCAGATAAAGTTGTTGTACTCTGTCTTGTTGAAGGTCCTGAAATGAAAGCTACAAGATTTACTGCATATAACATTAATGAATACAAATTTCAAACTTTGGCACAAGATAAGGGATTGAAAACTTAAAATAGTGGGATTTTTCGTACTTTTCGAACTAGAAGTTACTCAAGCAACAGTGATACTCAAATGAGATTTGGAAGGGTGCCTTACTATGGAAAACTGGTAGACATAATCGAGATTAGCTACAATGGGTTATTTAAGGTTGCTTTATTTAAATGTGAATGGGCAAATACCACTAATCCTTACCTCAATTAATTTTGCAAGAATAATACACACTGAAGAAAATAAAGATGATGAGCCATATATAAAAGAATGTGCAGCTCAAATGATTTATTATGTTGATGATGAGAAGGATAAAGGTTAGAGTATACTTATTCATTTAAAGCCAAGGGACTTGTATGACATAGGTGAAAAAGATAAAGACATGATGACATCTAATGGATCTTTTACATCATATAACTTGGATCAAATTTTTGCTAATAATATTGAATGTATAAAATTGGCAAGACCTATTATAGATGACAATCCTACAGCTTCTATCGTAAATGAAAATGTTGATGATGACAATGATAATATGATTATATAATAAAAATAGGTAAAAGTTTTTTGTTATTGTTATTTGATAACTTGAGTGTTTTTATATCATTGTTATTTGATATGTTAATGATAACTTGGGTATTTTTCTTTACTAATTGTTGTTTTATTAAATAATACTAACATTTTGATTTTACAGGAATGCCTAAGACAAAGATATTTAATCAAAAGGCTCATTCTACACCGATTATTGGTTCATCTATGAGTTAGTCTATATCTCACTTATCAACGCAGAGTGTGCCTATAGCTGAAGGTCCCTTACAAAATTTTAGCATTGGAGTTAAAAATGTGGAACCTTCAGAAGATCAACCTCCAAATCAAATTCCTAAAACCAATACTAGGAGAAAGTCACATAAATATTGGATAGTTTATGTGATTGCTAAGTTGGTTAAAACATCTTGTGTATGTTTGAATTTATCAATATTCTTGTATTCTTGTATTCTAATCAAAATCTTCTTTTATTCTTAAAAAATAGATGTGGACAGTGTAATTAAAGAAAACCGCTTGCAAGATACAGATTTAAGTTTGAAACTTTCTCCCAATCAAAAAGTAGTATTAGAATGGAACAAGGATGGTTAAATAGTTGGAGATAGTAATGGCCTTCTAGAAGTATGTTTAGGCGAGTTAGCTGCTAATCCAAATAAGTTTCCTATTAGTTATGAGTCTTGGCATAAAGTTCCTTCAACATACAAGGGACATATTTGGAATAATGTTGTTAAGGTATCAATTCTAATTAAATAAATATGTTTTCTAATGACATGTATACTATATTTTAATTTTTAAATTTTATTTTCTAGAAAAAGATTCAAGTTAGTGATGGAGACCAAAAAGATTACATTATGTCTAAAATTAGCAAATGTTGGAGAGACAATCAATGTAGATTATATAAGGAGTTTGTTGTAGAAGTGCTACTTGGAAACAAAATGTTGAGTCCCGTCCTGATGGCATCCTAATAGACCAATGGGTCTCTTTTCTACAATATTGACAAAGTAAAAAAAATGGTAATAAATCATTTGTTGAGAAATTTCTTAATGTATGTATTATTAACTAATTTTTCAATATAGGCAATATCTGCTCAAAACACTGCAAATCGATAGAAGCAAACCATACCTCACATACTTGACTCAAAGTCAATTGCTAGAAAGAAGCATGAGTTGGTATAGTTTATGAATAAGCATCTTTATCATATTTAAAACCTTAAATCTAATTTTATCTCCTTATGATATAACTAATATTATGCTTAATACAGGAAATTAAAACTAGAAGGACATACAGTAGAGGAGAAATGTATTCTATTGAACATAAGAGAAAGGATGGTACATTTATCAATGAAAAAGCTAGACAAAAGAGTGTGAGTAGTATAAAAAATTTATGCATTTCTAATCATTATGTTTCATAATTATTCTAATTGGAGTTGTAGATATTATTTTGACTATAATGAAGCACAAATGTGTTAAACTTTCATTTGTTGAATGCAAGTGTGTTAAATTGAATGTTCTTAATATATCTAATTATTTTTCTTAACTGGACTACAGTTGTTTGCATTGTTGATTGATTACAAAAGGTTAACGTATTTTACAAGACCTACTAGATATGCAAAGTAATGACTCCATTTCTAACAAGGGCACTTACACTAATGTATTTGGGAAGGAAGATCCAGGACGTGTACGAGGTATGGGATTCGGTATTTAACCCTCCCAAATATTTGGAATAACTCATAGTTGGGGAAGCTCTAGTGTATCTTCTCATGCTGGAAATAAGTTCAAAAAATGAGTTGAAAAGAATAAAGAAAGAATTGTAGCTTTAGAGGAAACAGTTGCAAAGTATAAATATCTAGAGCAAAAAGTTGCAAAATATGAAGATTTAGAGCAAAAAGTTGCAAAATATGAAAGTTTAGAAAAAAAAGTTACAAAGTATGAAGCTTTTGAGGAACAAGTAGCATTTCTTATGCAACAACTTGGTAATCACCTATCACCTCAGTTTAATCAGGTAAAAACTAATGGCTCTACTAATTTCTAATACTAGTCATTTTTTTATTTTACTATTTAAATATTATTAAAAAAAATTATTTCAAAACAATTTTAATTTTTCCTTACTTTTCACTAATTATAGGTAGCAGATTTAGGATCACTAGCAGAAAGAAGATCAACTTTATTAGCAAGTCATGAGCCTGGACCGCATGAACCTCCAAAATCAGTTTTAGTTATTAGAACATGTTGAATGTTATGATGCACTTTCATTTGAATATTTACTTTAACTTTGGTTTACGTTAAAAAAACCATATGACCAAACTTATTTTATTTTTGAAGTAATGAATGGATTTAATTTTATATAATTTTTTTATTTAGTTGTGTTAATTTACTTTATGTACCAATTAATAAAATTTTATTAGGCAAGTTTTTATGTTTTTGTCCCAGTTATAAGCACTTTTGTGGCAGTTATATGTTATTATGTGGCGGTTATAAGCTATTTTGCAACGGTTGTAATATCAAAATAAAAATGAATTCACTGCAGTTAAGCTAGAGCTAAAAATCACCACCAAGCAACCTCAATTTTGCAGCAATTAATATTACCACCTTGCAACAATTGTAGTGGTTCAATCAACAGTTGATAATTTCCTCCAAATGACAACGTCGGTTACGCCAGCAGTTTAAAACAAATGACGATTATGATGATGGTTTCAAACCGCCACAATAATTTTGCGGCGCTTGGGGATGCTTTTGTGTAACCACCGCAAATTACCATCTGACAGAAGAAACAACAACAGCTTTTCAACCGTCTTAAAGGGCTATCTGCGGCGTTTTGACCCGTCACCAAATACTGATGCCCTTGAAGTGACCAATTCTCCATTAGAATGTTCCTTTATATTTCTTTTCTCGGACAGTTATAAAGTCTCAACCATTTCATATACCTACTTTTTCATCTTTTTGACTTCATTTATTAGTTGCTAATTCTTTTGTTCCAATTCATCCATGAGTCTCGATTTAGAATAGGTACTTTAAGGATGTCGAAGAAACTATCTTTTGTAATAATTAATTATTGTTTTCTATTAAAATAAAATGAAAAATTCTTAAAAAATAATGAAAACAATTTTTCTTATACAAATGGTTATAAGTAAACAGAAAGAATGATGAGAAATTCATTTTATTTTTCAAAAAAAGTAATTATGGAATAAATGTATACACCAAAACATAAGAGAATTTTTTTGATTTTTTAACAACAATAAATGTGATTTTTCTATGGATGCTAACATACAGATGAATGATGGATTAATGGATTAATTGATTGAATATGATGGTGTTAAAATTTATGCATGATGATGCAATAGATAAAAATTTATCATTTTTACACAATGGAAAAGAAAAATTTATTAAAACAAGTGTAAGCCTAATCTAAACAAGAAATTATTTATTATTTAGATACAAGATGATATGATGGTATGATAGAAAATGGCATCACACAATTGATGAATGAATGTCATATAAAAGTAAAAGAAGATATTTATTTTTTAACGTTTAAAATACTAATGAAAATGTATAGTTAATTAATTATTTTATACATAATTGAATGAAGTGATCATACATGCATGTGAATGTTATCTTCATGAGAAAATGGACATGTTGTGTAATCAGAATCTTTATTTGATTTTAATTTTTTCAAAATTCAAAATAGAATCATTAACCCACTAATACTGCTTTGTTATTTAAAATATTTTGAAATTAAAATAATCATTTTAGAGAGTTAGTGATTTATGAGATCATATTAATTATTGGATTATTTTAGAATTTATCATTCTTTCCTTTCTTATTTTCATTTTCTCCTTTCTACACTAATACAAAAATAGCCCTTCATATTAGGATTTTACATTGGTTGTTCGGGAATCAATGTAGAAAAAAGGCGGTGACATTTTTGTAAATAAAATTGAAATTTTCTACATCGTATCGGAAAATAAATAAGAGGACATCCTCACTCGTGTTTAATTAATAAATTGTCTATGTTGTTTTTTCTTATTTTTCTACTTCTCTCTATTGAGAAAGATTACAAGTTATCATAAATACAAACATGCTAAGAATTATACAAACTTTATAGCTATACAATCTATATTTATATAGACTTAGTTAAGTTAAAGCATCTATGCCTTTACACACCTAGCTACAAATACAACTATTACTACCATATACATACATCACATATATTATGGCACAAAACTACTTACTAAATAATTAAAACACAGGTATCTATCTAATACAAAATCTACATTATTTGGTGAGCATAGTTCCTAGTTATGATCCAACTATGATGGCTCTGAGGCTCTAACCATCCATATTCTGTTGTCACTCTCTATGAACACCACTGCTTCCATGAACGACATTATTAGAATTTGGGAAGAAAATGGTAGGAGAAGGGATGAGAAACTAAGTTTCTTAGTAGGATTCTACACTAGGGCTAGTGACATCACTTCCATCTTAGCCACTTTAATTTATTAGAAAACATGTCATGCATACAAGTTTATTTTTAATATTTCAAAAACTCTAGCTAAAGTGGATTTCTTTTACATAAGATGAACATTCTTTTAATTAAGCATATAAATTACTTTGGCATCATAAATCTTTGGGATCACATCATAGATATCATTTGACTATCATTTCCTCTATGTCTTGCATAACTTTCTTACTTTTGTGTATTCTTTATCAATTTCTTAATGATAATTAAAACATAGGCATACATTAATATTAATCAAAAAAATATCTTCTTATTGGCTTTACTACTCTACCTTTTATTTTTAGGACATAATTTCATTCCTATATGGTCGTTACCAACATAAATATTGAAGACCTGATACTTCATAATAGAAAGATTTTTGAAGAACCTTTTTGTCTCCTTTCTATAAGGGCCTGGCGCTTTTTAAATATGCACAAGGCACATTAAGAGTAGTATTAAATTTTCACATAAGTTCTGTCTTTAATGATCCCTTAATTACTTAGGTTCCTTTTAAAGGCTTCTGGATAATATGCATGCTCAAACAATCCAACCAATATGTCATGCATATTTAGTCTATATGTTCATACTACTATCACATCATCATTCATACATGACCATCATGTAAAACATAATTCTATTATGAGTACATCATTCTTTAATCATTTTACTTTTTATGTACTCACAAAGTACTACAACAAATTGGCATAATGATCTCAAGTAAATATTCATCTTTATCTCAAAACTTAATTATTTTAGCTTGATGTAAATTCTTAGACAATATACTCACTTACTTCCATAACTTTTCAATCTTGCTCAATTCTTAACATTTATGATAAAGCATTCATAGGACCTACATCACTCATCCTTCTAAGTTATCTCTCAATCTTTCCTTTTCTCAAAGTTCAAGTTCTTCTTAACACTTTTAATAGAAGGTTATGGTGTATTCTTACTTCTTCTTTAAATGGTCGAATGACCTTTGTCACGATTTAATCTTTGTGTCCTTGATTCAAAGTCTTATGCATCATTTGCTTGATTCAAGTTTAAGTGTTATATGTTTTATGCCTCTTGACAAATAACTTAGTTAATTTGGTATGTTCTGTTCATTAACCTAATAACATGTTTATTTGCTCTTAAATTTTAAGTTTTTCACTCATGACTTATGTACATATGCTTAAACCTCCCATAATTCTATTTTCCTATTAATTCCCTAGATGGCCAAGAGCTAACTCCTTAGTTTCAAGGTCTTATATTTCAATTTTTATTCTATTAAAAAGGTGATTTACACTAATTAAAATTTAGATCATCATTTACACCAACTATAGAAATTTTTAAGTCTTTTCTTCCTTATTTACAGAGCATGGCCAAATGTCCTGATATGAACCTCGATACCACTTTGCATGATCAAGTCCACCTAGAAAAAGATGTAACTCAAAGAGAAAGCTCATTGAAAAGATAAAGGTTAAAAAAAGATAAAAGAGGTAATTAGAATCCACGTAAATGCACTTTCAAGAAAAAACGACAGATATGATCATGATTTTTATGGACACAAATCAAAATCTCTATGAAAGGACTTTTAACAAGATATTTTATTTATTTTATTATATTTAGTTTTCAATTGTTAGGATTTGATTAAATTATTTGACTAAGATTTGTTAAGATTTAATTGGGATTATGTTAAATATTTGAATTATATTATAGATAGATGCTATTAGGATTTAGTTATGGTTTTCTTATATTAGTAATTTCACAAGTATAAATAGTTCTTCTATGAGCAATGGATGGAGATTTATCAATGAATAATAGTATTTTCTCTTTGAGAGTTTTTCATCTCTCTGTGAGTTAATTACCTTGGTTCTTGGGCAAAGAACTACCCTTGATAACGTTGGTTCTTTCAGCAAGTCGCGATAAGGGTCACGTTCCTCTTGATAACTTCAGTGCTCTCCGGCAAGTCACGGTTTGTGTCGAGTTCCTTATTTTATCCATTATCATTTTCTCTTTCTGATTTATTTAACCTACATCGTGAAGATCGGGACCACCCCATCGATTCATATCAATTCGTATTAAGAGCTATTGGTTGACACGGTAGGTATTCTATATAATTTTTATATTTATCCATTAAAAAAAGAAAAAAACATATAGATATATTGAAAAAAAAAATTGTGAAAACAAAAAGTTATAAAAAGAAGTGTTAAAAAAATAGTGGGAAAAGTTTGATAAAAAGGCCAAAAAAAAAAGTTTACTAACATGGTAGAAAATCAACACAGTTAACAAGGATTAAATGCTTTCCAAGTACAAGCAATTATGAGCCAAGTTGAAAGGTTGCTTGATAAGAAGATAACAGGACTTCTCCAATGTTTGAATCATATGACGAATAAAATTACACAACAAAATAGAAAAAGTAGTCAAAGGATACAACGAAGGCTAAATGCAGGAGAGCCTAATGATGAAACAACAACTAAGCAAGAAGCCAAAATAAATCTTGTAGATAACGTGGAACAAAAGGATGAACATCAAGATATATTACAAGTGAGTATGATTGTAAAAGAAACTAAAGGAAAAAAAAAACAAAATAAGGATGTCAAGAAAATAAATGATGAAAAGAAGTATGGAAATGTCTTGTCTAATATGGTTCCACCAAGTTTATCTCCAGCTAGAAGGATAAAACATCAAATTGGTTCCATTTTCAGATCATCATTACCAAATCATCTAAGATATTGTACCAAACCCTAAGATACTAAAGAAATTCAAAGACAAGTTCAAGATTTGATGGATAAAGAGTATGTGAGAGAAAATCTAATTTCTTGTACAATTCCAATATTATTCATCTTCAAGAAAGATAATAATGAAGAGTCGAGGACGAATCTATTTCAAGAAGGGGAGAATGATATAAACCTCAATAACACTTTGCATGATCAAGTCCACATAGAAAAAGACGTAACTCGGAGAGAAGACTCATTAAAAGGAGAAAGGTTAAAAAAAGATAAAAGAGATATTGGAATCCACGAAATTGAATTTTCAAGAAAAAACAGCAGATATGATCGTGAATTTTAAAACTTTTCTCATAACCACTTAAATCTGGCCCAAAGCATCAAAATTGATTTTTAAAAAATTTTAACTGATTAAATTTCTCCTAAGGTTTCTAGAAGCACTTTGATCCATCAAAGTTTCTCTTTTTCTTTCAAAAATCACTAAAAATTGGCGATTCTCATATTTAACCATTCAAGGGAAGTTTTAAGCTCTCAAAATTTCAAACCAAAGAGATCCATAGAACTTGGAGAAGGATCCACAAAGAAGAAGAAAAACATACCGTAAAAACAAAGTTAAAGCTTATGAAAGTACAAGGTAAAATCCTACTTGTTGAAGACTTTATGGTGGATTTTTGTGGGCTTTGAGAGGGCTGACTTTGTCCTCCCTTGGTGGTCCATATATGATCTTCTAGTGGTTATGGTGGGGCTTGATGGTTTAGTCTTGATTTAACTTAAACTTCAAAGTTGGAAGTTTAAGCTTAGTGTAGGATTTTAGGTTTTTGGGGTAGATTGAGTTTAGAGAGAATTAAGAGAGTTTCTCTAAGTGTTTAGAAGGTGCAGAATGAAGAACATGAGGCCTTTCATGGTGATAATTGAATTTCGACCACTAGGGGTAGTATAGGAATTAATTTTCCACTTAAGGGCATTTTGATACATTTGCATGTAATTTCTATTTTCTAAAATAATTATAAATGCAAGAAATTATCCTTTTAGGATTAGATGAGTGCTAATTTTTTGAATTTGACACTAATCAAGATTAATTCATCCTAAGCATATTTAACTTTAATTAAATAAGGTTAATTTACATTAACCATGGTTAATTTTATCTCTACTATTTATGATTTTTTCCCTACATGTAATTAATAGTGTAATGACTCATATGGTGAGTCACCACCATATTTCCCACATGAAAATTTCATGCACATAATGTGGATCCCACTTTTGGTTTTTGTTTCACATTTTCTTGTGTTGCCGACTTTCCAAGGATATTTTGGTATTTTTTCAACATTATCCAAAAATATCCCAAATTGTTCCTCCAAAATTTATAACACTTATTGGTTCGTTTCTAAACCATTCTAATATCATTTGATGTTTTGCTAGGAACAATATAGCCCTTTGTGGAAAGCAAAGTTTTCTAAGATTGTTTTGGGCATTTTTGGAGTTTTCTTATGGCTTTCTTTTCCTTCTATTTGTTCCTATTCTTTTCTTATGACTTTTCAATCATCCTTGATGTTTTATAATCTCATACCCTACATTCTAAAAATAAAGAGAGGCATTAAGTTTACACTATAGTAGGTCACATAAAGCTTTAAGATAGGAATCATTCACAATACAAGGTAGAATAAAACTTTCTAGGTCCTCAAGCTTTGGTGGCATCCGTATGGTTGTGTCACTTTTTTCTTCTCCTATAAGCTTCTCTACTTATTTCCCACTTATTAAGATGATTGCATTCACCTACTCCTTCGAGTTCACCTTAGGCTAACTTGGTAGTGTCCTTGTGTTCGTTGTGCTAGAAGGGTCAGGATCTTTTCCATCTATTCCTCCATGTTTTGGAAACGAGACATCTACATCTCTAATATTCTAGAGTCGTGCCTCCATATTCTATAACCTTGATTCTATGGGGGTTGACTCCTTCCTCTCTTACCTGTCGCCACCTTGATTTTGCATATGAGCGATTTTGTAGACATTGGAAGAACTATTAGTGGTATTACCTTAATGCCCTTCTGTAACATTCCAATTTTTCTATGATAAATGTTTGAGGCTACAAATAGTTTCTAGAATAAAACTAGGTGAAATTAGAAACCAAAAGCAGAGAAATTAGGAAGTTTGGTGCAAACGACGAAAAGCTCTTGCACTTGGGCAACTCAAATAATGAGCCAGAAAAATGGAAATACAAGTATAAGACATCCTAAAGGGATTATAAACATCATGTATGGTTAAAAGTAGTGAGAGAAATTTAGAAACCTAAGAAGGGACGAAAATGCCTTTCGAAAACCCCCAAAAATGACCAAAATGCCCTTCGGAGCTGTACTTTTTGCACAAAGCTAGTCAGTTTCCATAAAAATAGAAAAAGGCCTTATATTAACATGGGAACGAACCAAAAAGACTTAGAATTGTCAGAGGAATAATTTGGAAAATTTTCCGACAATGCTAAGAAAAATTACGAAAACGTCCTTGGAAGGCCAGGAGGGCAGGATAAGGTGATAAACATGCCAAGAGTGGGCCCACACCCATGTGCACGAAATGCAACAGTTGGAAAGGTGGTGGTGAGTCACCAAAATGAAGCCAACCAAGTCTTCCACAAAAAGACAAAAGTGAATAGTAAAAAGGTTACTTTAACTATGGTTAAGACTAACTAACCTTGGTTAATTAAAAGTAAAGCATGCTTAGGTTAAATTAATCATAATTAGAGGAAATATCAGATTAATTAACACTAATCTAAGTCTAAAAGGATAATTCCTTAAATTTTGATTTATTTTGAAAAATAGAAAAAATCTAGGCAAAATTACCAAAATACCCCTAAGTATAAAACTAATTCCACTTGGCCCATAAGAGTCCGAATTTTTTGGGACCCCATTTGATTCATATTTTTCAGTTTAGAAACTCATCAAAATCCTCTCCATTCTCTCCAAGCTTTCCATAACTCCAAATACCAAAAACTTACACTTTAAGCCTAAGTCTTCATCTTTAAGACTTAAGCTATATTAAAGCTATAAACACTTAAGCCCCACCACCATCCTTTGTCCAAGTCCATAGCAGACCAAAGGGGACCCAAGGCAGCCTTTAAAGTACACAAAAACACTAAGGAGGTCTTCAACAAGTAGGATCTTTCTACTTGTCTTTTTATGCTTTTAACTTGTCTTTTTATGGTGTGCTTGTTTGTTTTCATGCATCTTTTCTCCAAGATCTGTTTGTATTCTTTTATTTTCACTTGTGAGAGTTTAAAATTGTATTTTAACCATTCAAAATCATCCCCACCCATTTTTAGTGATTTTTGAAAAGAAAAACAAAGTTTGTTCGGTTAAAAGTGCTTCTAAGGCACTTAGAAGAAATTTAATCGGTGGATTTTGTTTTAAAATTATTTTTGAAGCTTTGATCAGTTTTATGCTCTCATGAGAAAGGTTTTTGAAGCCTAAAATTATATCACATAAGAATTACTTGCACCAAAATCTTACGAAAAAATATCGAAGGAAGAATGAAAAATGGAAAAACCAAAAATGAAAGATAAGAAAAAATGTAAAGTTATAGGAAGATGTTACAAAGTATCAATCAATTCTTTTGATTATTGTAAATTTACTTTCATCTTTTTTTATATTAAAAATAAAAAATTTAATTTTTTATATTTTTAGAATGTAAATGGTGACAAATACTTTTACATCTAAATGTTAAGTCGGGAAGGTTGCATCAAAATAGTTGAATGTAAAACACTTATAAATTATATCTATTAATAAAATTTATGAGTAACATAGTCCTTATATTTTGAAGATAAACACTATAAATTTTATTTTAATTTTTTATCTCTTAACTATTTGCTCTTGTATTAAAGTTAGATGGATTTTGAAGTGAGAAATTGTTTTCTATATTAATTTATTTGTAAAAATTTGTTTCAAATGTTGAAGTATCTTCCGTTTGTTTGCAAAATGATAATTTACATAAATTATAAGTTAAAAATCTTATTACCAATATTATAAATAAAAAATTTAATAATTAAATTAATAGATTAATTTTTTAAAAGTAAAAAAATATAATATTTCCAACTTTTTAATATCAACTTTAATAAAAAAATTAATTAAAAATATATATAATATAAAAAAAAGTTTTTTATTTTTTATTAATAAAAACTTTCTATTGTTATATTTTTAACATCATTATAAAAATATTCACAAAACTGGTAATAGTGCGTCAATTTTTATAATTAAATTATACACATAAATATTTAAAATATTTAAATTCATATATACACATAACTGTGATAAAATCAATAAATATTAAAAAAAAATATACAAAATAACACACTTTTCTTATTTTCATCTAAATTATAGATATTCTTTACAAAAGATAATTCTATTTCAACCGAAAATTTTTATATTATGGTAAAAATATTTTTGTGATAAACTTTTTTATATATAAAATTTAAATTTAAAATCATTAAAAAATAAACAATTGCCTTTGAACCAATCACGTTGATAAATAACACGTTCAACATTGGCTTCTTTGTTTAGTTGCATATAAAACGGTTCCAAAAGAGAATGTTTTTTTTTTTAAGAACGCTCAAGGACCCGAGTATGTGTAGTTAAAGGTTAGGAATGTTAAATTTAATATTTATATTAATTTAATATTTTTTTTATAAAATATAAAATTTATTAATTTATTTAAAAAATTTAATAATTTTTTTATGATTATATATATTAAATTTTAAATAATTTAAATATTTGTAAATATATTATTAAACTATTAATAGTAATATATATATTTATTTAAATAATTTATTAGATATTAAAATAAAATTATATGATAAAATATTTATTAATTTTAATTATATAAAATATTATAAACATAATTTACATACTAAGAATATTTACATTAATGATTGGATAAATAAATTTTATATTTTATAAAAAATTATTAAATTAATATAAATATTAAATTTAATATATAATATTAACATATCTAAATATCTATATATATATATATATATATATATATATATATATATATATATGTATATATTCATAGAAAGAATGTTTTTAATGTTGTTATAATTTGCTTTTCTTTACCGTACTTTTCCCTTTTAACTAGACTTCTATTTGACCAGGGTGGTAGATCATAGATGTGTCAATGTTATACTCGTGTTTTACTCGTGTTAAACATGAGTTTACGTCAAGTATTACATAGGTATTTTGAATTTTTATTTATATTTTAAAAATTTTACAAATACTAATTAAAATATTATAGTAGCTAGATAAAAAATAACATTTTAATATATTTATACGATGCAAATTTATTTTTAAAATATTTTTATATAATTTTTAGATTAATTTTATAGTTATATTATAATTTTGGTATCTCTTATAACTTTTGATTTTATTGTATTTTAGTATCTGTAATCATATTAATGTTCTATATCTTATGAAAAGTGCCAACAAATAGTTTAAAGATATTAAAAATAAAAATATTATTATATTTTTATCATGATTTTTAAAATATTTTTAATGTAATTTCCATTAAAAACTTTCTATTTATTTAATTCATCAATTAATATATTTAAAGCACTGATAATAGTTTTAGTTTATAAATTTAGTCATTTAGTTATTTTCTTATGGGGTGAGTGAAGGGGTAAATGGTTGCATTAAAGCTTCGATAATTTGTTTGACTACTTACTCAATCGAATTTCGGACGTCCTTATGGGTTTTTTTATTCACGTTTTCCATAAGGTGACAAAATTTCGTAGACCACATTTTTTAAAGTACTAAGTATTACTATTATTTCCTTTTTAACTATTTAAAAAGGGAAGAATAAATTAATTCTTATTGTTTTTTAATATAGAAATTTAAAATAATAAATTAAGTTCTTTTAAACTGAATGAACATATTTTAAAGGATAAAATATAATTGTTAATGAAAAAATTAATGATTGAGATTATAATAAGTTTTAAATTTATTGTATATATTTGATTTTTATTATAAATTTAACCATTAGTTTTTTAATCAACAATTATTAATACATTTTATCTTTTAAAAGACATTTTGCTTATTTTAGAAGAATCAAATTTTAAGATGAGATTCTTTTTTATTAATATATTTTTTCATATATAGAGATAAATGAAGAGAGGTAATATAATACTATTTTCAGTTTTTTTATAAAAAAAAAATTTAACTAATTCATTAAGACTAATAAAAATAATTGAATAAATTTAACTTTTTTTCTAAAAATATTCATAATATTAATTTTTTAAATGAATAACATAAAAATAGATAAGTATTTGAGAATATAAATCTCATTATAAAATAAGCAAAATACCATATTAACATAACAGCATACCAAACATTAATTTATTTATTTTTATTTGGTTGATACTATCTAAAATACCATATTAAGATACCAACACTTTTAAAATAGCACAGTTTCACCTATGCCTTTTTTTTTCTTTTATTTTAACTATTGCGCATCTTTTTCTTTCAAAATGAATTACTTAGTGCTTAGTTTGTTTTTTCATAGCACTTAAATATATGAAAGTAATTTATTAGTATGACCAAAGTTTACTTTTTACTTGGTAATGGGGAGATTTTGAATTTTTAACACTTAAACAATTTAAAGGCTTCAAGCATTTTAAAGTGTGTAATGTAATGGCAATGATCCTTACAGTCATTTTCATTCATTATAATAGAAATAACAATCCTCTTCAAGTAATCATGTTTTAAGAGGCAATTTTATATTCTAATATTTAACACTAGAATAAAAATTATAATAATATTGTAAGAAAGTGGTTTAATTTTAAAAATGAAATCTGAAAATTAATCTAGATTAAATAAAAAATATTTTTCAACTTTTAAATTTTCAATCAACAATAGATCTATTTTTTTATATATATATTTTTTATGCTTTAAAAGGTTTGAATTGAATTCGAATACCCCTGATGAAAACCAAAAAAAAATATGGAAAAGGTCAAAGTATCATGGCTAAATGCTAATCAATCAATACAATTTTATTTTATTTATTTCCAGGAAAAAAGGAATTGATATGATAAAAAAGAACATTGATATTATTCCTTTTGTTCATGTTATCCCTCATACCTGAACTGTTATTATGGTAAAAGAATTCCGTCCTCCATTTGGGAATAATCCATAATCCATGGAGAGAATATGACGGAGCAAAAAACAATTTGTTTTTTTTAAAAAAAAATTCTGATAGAAACCAAAAAGGAGACCTGAAAGCTATACATCCGGTGAAGTGGTTGAGCGAGAATCTGAGTGATTCTGTTGTATTCTTCGGTCCCTTCATTTATTAATAACATTTATCTACATTCTACAGCTATTGAATATTGTGATCCAAGAGTGTTTAGGCAACTGTGGGAGGTATAGGGTGGTGATCCTGGTTTGAGGAGAAAATGTTAAGAGGGGCAGTTGTAGAGGCATGAGCATTATGGGTAAATGTGCGTTTAGAGGGAGAGGATCCGTTATGGTGATCAAGATAGATTACAATAACAGTGATATCATCATGAAAATTGCGTCTGTTTCCTTTATGAAGTTTCTTGATGTCATGATATGTAATATTACTTTTGTTTGCAGCGACTTGAAGAGCAGCTCTGACCAATCTCTTGGCAATTCCCTGAAATGAAAGTAGCATTAGCGATAGAATATTCGAATAAAATGGAAAAAGGAGAGGGGAAGATGACTAACAAGTCTTGGATGTTTGGAGACAATGTCAACTGCTGCTTGATCGGTTAATTGTTCCCAAAGGCCATCAGATGCAAATATGAGGAACCAATCTTGTGGATCAACCTCTCTAACAATGATTGCAGGTTCAGCTGAGAGTACAGGACGCCTCAAATGAAGGGGATTTCCTAACCCTGGTTTCTTCAGATACACATCACCAATAGCCCTGGACACCTGCACCAAAATAACCATAACAGGTTGAAGTACCCCAAGAAGCAGAGGCAGAGGACAATTTAAGGATAAATACCTGTATAATGCCCTTAATCCTCCACACACCATGGGTGTTAACCACAATGCGGGAATCATGGGGATGAAGAGCTTTCACCTCTCTCCTCACCTCCTCAACACATACATTATGATCCACAGTTAAGCGCTGGGCCTGTGCCTGTACCATCACCTTCTTCTTATTAGAATTCACTCGCTTCCCAAGAACCGCTCTCGAATCACCAAGGTTTGCAATATATAACACGTTATTACAAATAGCACCAACCAAACAGCACGATCCTGCCCAACCAATATCTGGATTCCTACCCAAACTTTTCTTTACCGAATGCAAAAACTCCTCCTCTGTCACACTCAACGCCTTCTTTATCACATCCACCGACACACATCCTTCTTCGCTCACCAATTCTACAAATTCACCAATCAAATTCAATTCACATTCAATTCACAGATAAACACATTCAATTCAAGTCAACTAATGATAATGATAATGATATGAGTGAAGAGATTAATTAGTTGATGAAAGAATTACTCTGCAAATAAGGGAGGACACGCTTGCTCACGAATCTAGAAGCTTCCGGACCTCCGTGGCCGTCGTAAACGCCGATGTAGGTGGCGGAAGGGGAGGTCAACACTTCGCTCTGATCCTCGAGACATGAGTTCGCTTGAGCGACGGCGATGGAGAACTCGCCGGAGGCATGAGGTTTCAGATCAGCGTGCCATATATCGGCATCAGAATCTCCAAACCAACGGCACCACCACAGAGGTAGCATGGATGGTTACCGTCCCCAAAAACCAAAAGAAAGAGTGTGGGTAAACTAACAAACAATACCGCGTTTTCAACAGTAGAAACAAACACACCAAACCCACTCAGCTACTCTCAGCTGCCTCTTATATACTTCATGCCAAACGCATCCCTTTCCTTCTCAATACGAAATGTTACGTTTCTTTTCGCTTTTTATTTTTAAAAATATATTTTAAAAACTATTTTTAAAGATGAATAAATGAAAAAACAAAAATATTTATTATTTTCAAAAATTATATTTATTAATCAAATTTTCTATTTTATAATTTTTAAAAATAAAAAACTGTTTTTGAAAAAATTCTAACTCTCCACTTTTTATTTTTGTTCTCATTATACTTATACAATCACTTTTCCAAAAAAATTCATCTAATAACACTCTAAAAATTTATATAACATTTTTTATCTCACTTAGTTTATCTTATATTTTTATTTTTTTATTTATAAAAATGTATAAAAATATTATATAAGTAAATTGTCTCTTTCATTTTTTTATGTTGTTCCATCTATTTTTTTATGGTGTCATTTGATCATCTTCCACCATCATTTTCACGGTAAACTTAGCATCAAAACAATTGAATGTTTTTCTTTATCTGTATTTAATTTAATCAGTTATTTAATTTTGTCAAGTTGTTATAATATTTTTTTGTAAAACACAAAAGTTTTTTTCTCAAAAAAAATCCAAATGTATGTTACTTTGTTAAAATAATACAATAAAATGTTATATTTTACTTAATTAAAATGCACTAAGACGACATAAATATTTATTGAGTATGGATATAGATATTAAACTGGTTATATGTATTTCAAAACCATTTATTTTTCCTCTTTTAAATTAAATTTTAAATAGTGATACTCTTAAAATAAGGCTTTTTTTTTATATAATTGCTACCAAACAAAAGGCAGCATCTGTTTTCTTTCATAAGATCCATAAAACAAATTATTTTTATTTTTTATAAAGTCTATGAAAAAATAAACAAACAAACTATTAATACAACATTCATTATCATTCCTACATTATAAAGATTGATTCACTGCATGTTCGAAAATGATTATTTTTATAAAATATTTACTTTTTTATCAAAATCTCTCATAAAAAATAATTAAAACAAACCATTATTTTTCTAAAATGAAACACCCTTATTTTTTTATAAGCAAATAAAAACAATGTTAGTATGGAATTACAACTTTGTTGCCGATAGTTATTTGTAGAATGACGATAGATAAAGTCTATTTAAAATTTATTTAATTTAAAGTTGAAAAAAATAATTTTAAATTAATAGTTCTTTTTAAAATATGTACATTAATTAATTTGAACTATATATTTTTATTAAAAAATAAAAAATTAATTTTCTAACAATTAAACAAATGATGATTTAAGGGCAGTAGTGGAGGACATGTGCATACTCATGTTAGAAATAACTTGAATATAGCACTGGTTGTGTATTTATTTGATAAATTAATAAAATATAAGTTATTATGATATTAACATTAAAAATGGAAAATTTATAAAAAAACATTAATTAAAAATATATCGTATTATTTAATTAAAAGATGTAAAGACAATCCAATTCTTAATTACAAAATATTTCAAATAGAATTATTGAATTTGAAAATATTTAGTTTTTTCAAATTTTAATTAATTTATTTAAATAGAAGTTTTTAATTTCTCATTTTATTCTTTTTTTTTAGTTCTGTCCTTTTTTTATAACTTTAGTCTCTTATTTTATAAAAATTGTTAATTTTGATTCCTATTTAAATTTTTCATTAAATAATAGTAATGTTTAAATAAATATACAGTTTAATCTTTGAAAATTACTTTGAATGTACTTTTAATTCTAAAAAGTTTTGGTATGCATAATTTGATATTAATTTTATGATATTTTGATCATTTTCTTACAAAAACATGAATAATATATAAATAAAATTATCAAATTTAAATTTAAAATATATAAATTCAGATTTTTAAACTAAGTAGTTTTCTTAAAAAGTTAAAATATAAGAAAATAAACAAACTCAAAATTAAATTTATAAATACTAATATTTTAGATTAAAACTAAAGAAAATTAATGACCAAACCAAAATCTCAAAAAAATTGTTAGAAAATATTTGAAAATTACTTTGAATGTACTTTTAATTATAAAAAGGTTTTAATATATATTAATTTTATCATATTTTGATCATTTTCTTACAAAAACATAAATAATATAAGAATATAATATAAATAAAATTATCAAATTTAAAATTAAAATATATAAATTGATATTTTTAAACTAAGTGATATCTCGAAAAATTAAAAATATAAGAAAATAAAAAAATTCAGAAAAATTAAATATACTTTTAGTTGTTTTAAAATATTTAAAATTTTGATTTTCGTTTTTTAATTTTAAAATTTCTAGTTTAAATTTCTCATATTTTAAAATATATTAATTATGGTTATTAATATTAGCTTAAATTATATTAAATAAAATATATTTACCATAATTAAAGAAATATATCAATACATTTCATAAAAAAATTAAAAAAAATTAATAATGATTAATCTAATTTAATTTAATTTTGCTTGAAATAATATCAAGATTATAATCAAAATATTTTAGAAAATAAGAAACTTAAACCAAAAATTTTAAAATTAAGAAAATAAATTAAAATTTAATTATTTTAAAATAATCAAAAATATATTTAACTTAATTTAAAATTAAATTATAAATACTAATACTTTTAGATTAAAATTATAGAAAAATCAATGATCGAATTAAAATCATAAAAAAATTGTTAGAAACTAAATTAAAATTAACTGAATATTATTAAACCTTTAATAATTTTTTAATATCAATAAGGTTTGATATTATGATATTCATACTTGCACCCTTATCTACAAGATTTTGTGAAGAAAATGTCCTATTTAGACACAAATTCACTCAATAAATAAAACCTACTCGTAGTAAAAAAAAAATTATAAATGCTAATTTTTTATATTTGTTTTTTTTTATTTCTTAATAAAATACTTAAAAATTAACTTTAATATGGAGCCTTCCACAAATATTAGTAAAAAACATTAAATTATTATTAGAGTATGTTAAAAGTTTCATTATTCATATTTTTTTAAATAGTTAAATTTTATCAATTTAATTGTTAAATTAATAGATTTTATTTTTAGATTATTTTTATAAAAATTTATAAAATATTTAATATTTTATTTTAAAAGTAATATACTTTTTATAATATATTTTATTTTTATTTTATTTTATTAAATATTAAATTTTTTAAATTTTATAAAATTTTATAAATATGATCAGCATAATAAAATTAATTATATTAATAAAATTTAACCAACAAACATTATTGGAATAACTTTTAATTTAAGTTTGTTTTAATAACTTTTTTTTTAAAATAGAAAAAAAAAAAAGATGTGTGGCTAGGCTCGTGTCGTTTTACCAGTAATTAGTGTGTACCAATTTAGAAAGAGAGTTACTGGTCATTAATTAAAGTAGATTAGATGAATAGATGAGTAAATGTATTGACCTGAGGATCTGATTGATGGGAGAATTTCTTGATCTTCATAATAGTTTTAGTGCTTACCTTAACGCGCATCATAAAGTGCACCTATATGGTCCAACTCCAAACTCAGTAACCCAACCTCACATTGAATTTTGATCATGGCTTTGATTATATTGATCTGAATTCTGAGACCCAAACACAACTACTCAAGCAGAAAGCATTCATTGTAGGACAGATTCCGGACCAAATTGCTTTGGAATTGTTTGATATATCATTTGAGAATTAACTTTTGTATTTTTAATGTAAAACAAATTCTTTTTATAAAATATGTAGTTTAAATTAATTAATACATGGATCTTAAAATTTATATTTGAAAGTCAACTTAACTATGAATGCATAAGATATTTCCAAATTCAAAGTCACGTGTGAAGTAAAATTAACCACATCCTATTAACATGTCCTTTACACTCACCGCCTGGTCATGTTTATTCTTCAACAATAACAACTAGTCAACAAAACGTGTTTTGCACGGTTGCCTTTTTAATAAATATATTAGTTATTATTTAATATTTTTATTACATATTGTTATGCAAAAGAATAAAGTAAAAGAATAAAATAAAATATTAAAAGTATAAAAAATTATTTATAAAATTTTTAATTAACCTAAAATAATTGTAAATATAACTTTTAGAATAATTATAATAAAAATTAATATATTAAAGTTAATGATTGAATAAAATTATAAAAATATTTTAATTATTAATTATTTTAATTAAATTTCTAAATTTTATTAAAATAAATTAAACAAAATTGTTGATAAGCTACATAAAAAGTTATTGCAATAGGTTAAAAAAAACTTGTAAAATCATAAGATATTTTTATAAACTATTTCAAATATCCTCTTATATAGTTACTAATTACAGTATATCTGTTTTGCATATATTATTTTAAAATATAAATATTATAATGTATTTTCACATAAATATTTTATAAATAATAAAAACATAATTTGGCTATAAAAATGTAAAGAATAATTGATAAAATATATATAAATAAAAATTTTAAAATAAAAAACCAAAAAATGAGAATATAATTTTAAAAAATTTAAACATAAATAAAAACCAAAGGATAAAATATATTTCTAATAAATATTTTATCTGGTTTTACAAGGGTAGTTTAAAGATATCTAAAGAAACTAATAATATTTTTTATTATTGTTCCTATATTTAATATTATTTTATTATTACCAAAGAATAACCTTATGAAAAATAAGAAAAAGACAAAAAACGAGGACATAAAATTATGAATTAGAAATGAGAACAAACTAATGATATAAAAAATAGTATATAATATGTTAATATCATAAAAATTGAAAATACATTATAAAGATGCCAAATCATAATGAAATAGTATTAAAATGACTTCAAATTAATATCAATACCGCAAAAATGACTATAAGTATGAAATCATAATAAAACAATGTTATTATCATAAGAAATTAGACATTGTGAAATGTTAATATTGGAATGATAAATAATGGTTTCATATCATAATATATATATATATATATATTAACATAATAAAATTATTAAATGTGAAGTAGATAATTTTAATATTTAATTTTTTTCATTTCTGATAATTTTTAATATCATTTTAATATTTTTATATAGTTTTTAAAATAATACTCTTTAATTTTTTGGATATTATTTTTCTATTATTTGTATTTCTCTTGATACTATGTTATTTTGCAACATCATATCTGTATTTTAATTTTAATGACATAATTTTATCTTCATTTTCGTTTTTAGTTATATAAACAGAATGTGAATACTTAAAAAAATGAAAATGCAACAGGGAAGAAGAACTGAAATGGAAATAAAACATAATATAATAGATGAATTAAATAAGAGAATAAACACACAATGATTAACGAATAACATTTTACAAGCACAAAGCAATAAAAAAAATGTAAACATAAAATAAAATTAAAAATATTAAAATAAAGTTATCATATATATATATATATATATATATATATATATATATATATATATATATATTGTAAATATAAAAAAAATAAAAAATAAAAATAATGATAAAAAAATTTCAATTAAAAAATAATTAGAATAATTAATAATTAGTTAAAATTAGTTAAGAATTAATTAAAAATAATAATAATAATAAATAAAAAAGAAAAGAAGAGAAATTTGGGGCCACCTAATTTGAAAGAAAAAAAAAAAAAAAAAAAAGGTAGAGCTTCTGATATTTAAGTTTGAAGCAGGGGAGCTTTCTCTTGATTTTCGGCAACGCTTCTTGAATTCTCTTTGTTGCATCTTCAGCTTCGATCTCAAAGTTCTCTTCCTTGCCGCGAAAGAAGAAGAAATCGTTGTACCTCCAGAGAATCAATCCTGATTAAATCTTGCTTCAATCTCAATTGAAGAAAATTCACGTCCATCTTACACAGGTCAGTGTTCTCGCATCCTTTTTCTTGAGATTATCTCTTTCCCTGGAGTTCGCATGCTTACAAATAAGAAAATGGAATGCGTAGAGGACTAGATTTCCGCTTCAAACCTTGATGCAGAATTCTCAGTCAGTTAGAAAGGAAACAGGATTGCATGCATTTAAGTTAACTATTGAGCAATGTTCTTTAATTTGTCCTCTGCACCATCACAAATGTAGTTCAATTGTTCGATTCTTAAACATAACACATAGATTAGGAAAGGAAGAGAGATCTCTGCGAGCTCCTAAACAAATCATAGGTCGATTGGAAAATTCCTGGACCAACAGGAATGTCATGGCACTAGTTATACTGGCCTAGTATTCTTTCCAGAAGATTCATCATAGTCAACTTCACGGCTACTAGTGGAACTTTGCTAAGCATTGTACAGAACCAATCCTGATATGAGTACAGACAAGGATCTATGGTCAGGTTATTTAGAAAGTATATGGCGTGCTTTGAGGATAGAGAAGTCACAAAGGTCTCAATCTGTTAAACTGCATTAAGATCGGATAATAGATATGTGGAAGCCCCTCTTTGACATGTTTTGGTTATTACTTGCAAGTGTTATATTTATGATGATATCTTAAAAAAAAAAAAAAAAACCCTGAAGACAACGTTTATTCACAAAACCTATGGGCTTAATTTCAAGGCTTATGGGAATAAAATCTTGTGAATTGGAGAAGTCTAGCATATAATGTCATGAGGATATACTTCACCACAATAAAGGCTTTGATATTTGGTTCATTATTTTGGGACATTGATGAAAATAGACATTAACTCAAGAGCTATTTATGGTTATGGGAGCTCTTGGCGCCACCTGCTTGTTCTTGGGATAAACAATGCTGCTTCTGTACAATCAATTGTTTCAATAAAAAGAACAGGGAATTATGGAGAGAAAGCAGCTAGAATGTACTCCCCAATCGCATATGATGCAGCTCAAGGGCTCATAGAGGTTTTCTTATCCCAAAGGCGTATATTTCGGGAGGGCAGATTTGATTCTATTATATCTTCCAGGTTGCATTGCGCTATGTGGTATTATCACGTCTCGGCTTGGTAATGTGAAAATCGTAATTGGGGGACTTGAATTTCAGGGCTCAGTGAAAGAGTATTTGTCTATTAATCTTGGATATGACACAATAATGAACAGATTTTCATCTGTGGAGCGTCGAGACTTGGCAAACAAATAAAGAAGGAACATCAAAGCATGCTGACGTCGATGGCCTGGCCTCGTTCTTTAACAGTGAGCCTAGCTGGCACTACCGGATCTTTTGCATCATTCTATGCTGAACCAAAGGTGCTGGATGTAACTGATAATGAACCTTGGGGTCATTATGGTACTGTAAATGCAAAAAATCTGACCATAGTTATAATTGATGGCTGCATCAGAGTTCCAGTTTTAATTATTGATCTTCTTGAAAATGATCAGCTGAATACTGCCTTTGTTAATGTCGAGTATGCTAACATGCAAGGTGTAAGGTCAGCTTTGAAAATGAGATTAGGATCAATAGCCTTGTATGGTTTTGGCACTTTGATCACTGTGATTTGCATCTGGTCACTGGTTAAGTGGGTAATTCAGTCACTGTAGCAGAACGACATGCTGATTTATTGGTGATTGGTTACTGGTCATGCTAGCTATTTGCTTGGATGTCTTAATACCCTAGCTGTCTTCTCCAGTATTAGTTAAATTAATTCCCAAGACTATTAAGCCTAAGTTGGGAACCCCATGGCCCCCCAGGTCCCGGGTTCAATCCTTTCATCTTAGTGGTTCACTCGCTGCCCATGGCCCCCAGGTCCCGGGTTCAATCCTTTCTTTGGCTTTTTGTCTAATTTCTATTTCTGATTTTGGAGCAACAGATTGGCTCTGTGGCTTTTTGTCTAATTTCTGTTTCTGATTCTAGAGCAACAGATTGGCAACAGTGGACCTCTCACTCAGAATGGGCCAAGATGGCCGCCTCCTCCATCGGGCCACCCTGAAATCAGGATTCAAAATTAATTTAATTGGGCCATGCCATGCTAGATCAGCTTCTCAATTGGACCACCGTTCCTATTGGGTCCTGCTGATCCAAAGGCTAACTGGACACCTTTCTCATTTACGCCGTGCTGCCTCTTAAGTGGACTAAGCCAAAATCAATAGTGGACTAAGCCGAAATCAATCTAGATATCCTTTTATTAATCCGTACTTTATAGGCTGCTAAATTATCAAATAATGAATACTACCATATTTTTTAACAAAATAAATAATATATGCCAATTTATTTAATCAATTTAAATTCTTCTATTTTTTTTTAAATAATTAATTTGGGTCAAACCTAATTTTTTTTTAATTTAAAATCAAATCTTTTATTTAGGATCAAGCCCAATTTTTTTTATTAGAAATTAAATCCATTTTTCTTAATTTGGATCAAGCTTAATTTTCTCCTTTTTTATTTGAAATCAAATCTACTTTTTTAATTTGGGACAAGCCTAATTTTTCTCTTTTTTTTAATTGAAAATCAAATCCATTATTTTTAGTTTCGTCAAGCCTAATTCTTTTTTATTTTGGAATCAAGTCTGCTTGTTTTTCTTTTACATTGAATTTGGGCCAAAAAAGCCCATTGCCTCCATTTTTTTATTTTTCTAATTTGGGTCAAACCCAATAGATTTCATAGTTCAAAATTAGTAAGTTTGATTTAAAAAAGTTGATTTACAAAGTCATTTTTAAGAAAAAAGAAAAATATATCTTTCAAATTTTCTGAAATTCATGCAACGGATTCTAATACGGGCAAGTAGCGTTCTCTACAGTTTTGTATTTTAATTCGTACAAATTCAAACACGGCTTACGACGGTTTGAACTTCGCAAGCACGTGATTTTAGAAAATCATTGTTTCTACTAACTCCACCTAAAAATGTCTGTTTTTGAATTTTTTGAAATTTGTGCAACGGATTCTAATACATACAAGTAGTGTTCTATACTGTTCCGTATTTTAATTCGTGCATATTCAAACATGGCTTACGACGGTTTGAATTTTGCAAGCACGTGATTTTAGAACATCACCGTTTTTACTAATTCTGTTCAAAATGTCTGTTTTCAATTTTTCTGAAATCCGTGTAGTGAATTTTAATACGGGCAAGTACCATTCTCTACTGTTCTGTATTTTAATTTGTGCAAATTCAAACACGATTTATGATGGTTTGGATTTTGCGAGCATGCGATTTTAGAATATTGCCATTTTTACTAATTTCATTGAAAAAACCAATTTTTTACCTAAAATCACCCTTTTATTTTCCAAAAGATCAAGTCTCTTAACCAGAACTACGTAACCTTGAATTTTTCATTGCACCAAGAAATACATAGGAGTAGGATCAAGTCTTGTTAGGATATTTTCCACGAATCTATTTATTTTTATTCTAATTAAAGGGATCAAACAATTTTTAAAAATATTAAAATCACACACTCAGTTTAAGGGTACGTTCTTCAGAACGGGCGAGTAGGGTGCTTAATACCTTTCCTAATCGTAGCCGACTCCCAAACCTAGAACTCATCCTCAAGTTAGGATTTTTCCCAACATTTTTCCTTAAAATAAAATTTGGTGGTGGCTCCACTATCTAATTAAATTATTTCTAAAAATTTTAACGAGTTCGTCATTTCGTTATAATTATGATTACGACATATATATATATATATATATTGAATTTATTATTTATTTTTATTTTTAAAAAATTAACTATTATATAAAAAAATATAGATATAATACTATATATATATATATTATGATTAAATATTAAAAGAACTAATAATATATAGAATCATGCAATAGAAAAGTGTACTTATATTAATTGATATAATTTTATAACATTAAAAAAATATTTTTAATTAAGGTTATTTTTTATTTTATTAGGGGTTTAAATTCTTATCATATTATTTACCCACGGTTATTAAAATTATTGGAAAATAATGTGTGACAAATGAATTATCAACGCTTTTAAGTAACTTTGGGTAAATATTACTTAAACCTTGGTATTTTTTAATAGTTTTTTATCACCTTTGTTAAATTTTAAATAGTTTTCAATGGTTTAAATCCTTGTCAATTATCCATAGTTTATGTAAAACCCTACTAATTTTTTCATATTTTTTAACAATTTAACCTTCATTATTTGCTCATGGTTTAGAAAACCTTTGTTAAATTATCGATAGTTATATTAACCTTTACTAATATTTTTTATTTTCTCAACAGTTTTAAGTTTGGTTAATTTATTTTTTTTTCTTATTTTATTGAAACAAATGACAAAAATATGGTGCAATGATAAAAAATTAACACTAAGAATTGAAAAAGTTATATCAAAATATGCATTAACATTTTTTAAAATCTCAAATCATAGTATATTTTACTTATTCCTTTTAATTGATAATTTTAACATTTTTCTTATATGATACATTTTACCTAACTTGCAATCTTAATTCTTACTCTCCTTAACTATTTCCCCTAATATATTGAGGTTGCACATGCCTACCTTGCCTAGAGCTGTCAAATGGGTCAGCCCTACCCTAAAAAGCCCTAGCGCTATGGGCTAGGGCCTAAAAAGCTCTTAGGGTCAAAAAGCCCTAAATATAAAAAGCCTTTAAGGCCAAAAAGTCCTTAGGGCCAAGTGGGCTAGGGCCAGCCCTTACATAATAAAAAAAAAAAAACAATGCATTATATATGTTTCAAAGATTTTCACCTTTTATATAAACATCACAACTATTACAAATATATAACTTTTCCATAAACAGAAAATTTTTATTACTGCTAATATAATTATAAGTATCACAAAATCTAGTCAGATACATACCTTTTATCTTTTAAAAAAAATTAGTGCAGGTTATGGCCCCTCCTATGAAGCTGCAAGTTAGGATATCTCTGAAAACCATTGTGGCAGATCTCACACACAAACCTGCTAGTAGCTAAAAGGGTTTTGGGATAAGGCAATGACTTCAACATCAAGGTCTAAAGCATATAGTCAATTAATTGAACCAATCCTAGTTTAAGGAATCATAGGATAAAAAAAAAAGAAACTATACCAAATTAAGCAGAGAAGCATGATCCAAAATGATGTTATATTGATTGTACGTTATCCTATATTAGAAACAAACTGAGTCAAAAATCAAAGAAGACATCCAAAAAGATCAATATCTAAAATTGACACTAATATGGATCCAAAAAATCAATCTTCGTTCTTCAATTTCTCATTATTCTTCAATATCATCATCTTCTAGATGCATGTTTAGCTCATCTATTCCATAACAAATAGATGTACAATCATCTTCATCTAAAAATCACAATCAATAAAATCATAATTAAATAATCAATCCCAATATAAATAATTAAAAGTAAATAAGAATATAAATATTATGTAAATATTACCATTAGAATCTAAAACAAAACCATGTAATCAATTTCTGGTGCAAATAAGCATTTGAACATTCTTTGGAAGTGTAGAACTTCTATATTTAGTAAGCACACGTCCACCAATACTAAATGCAGATTCTGATGCAACTGTAGTGATTGGAATACTTAATACATCACGTGCCATAATAGCAAGTGTGTGAAATCTCTTTTCGTTAATCTTTCAATAACCCAACACATCTAAATCTTCATTATCATCATAGTCAAGGGGTTTATCTTCCAAATAAATGTCTAATTCTCTCTTTCCAACATTACATTTAGTTTGATTTTGGAACCTTTTAAACTCCTACAACATATAATACTTTAATTAGCTAAGCAAAAAATAAAATATAAAACCATGACTATAAGATAAAAAAAGTACCTTGAACACCTTTGATCTCTTGTGCCTACTTCCTTCTTCGCTTGACTTATCCAAAACATTAAAATCACCAAATGATTGAGATTCAGAAGGGGATGCTCGGAAACAACGTATATATTCATCATAAAGTTTCTCAAACTTTTCCCTCACATCTTTAACCTTATCTTCAGAGGTTGTTTTCTCAAGTTTGGTATAACAAAAGAGTACAAAATCAAGTTTCAAGCGAGGGTCAAGAATGGCTCCAAAAGCCAATACCACACTATACTCTTTCCAATACTTGTCAAATTTTTTTTTCATACTTATTGACATTTCCTTTATCACCACATCATCATTCAGAAAATTTTCATTTAGCATGCATTCAATCTTCCACACTTACAAAAAATACAAGTTAGATGTTGGATATGATGATCCTGATATCATATTTGTGGTATCATAGAAGGGTTCTAAAAATTCACACATTTTCTCTCCCCTTCTCCATTCTTCATCTGATGGACAATTTTTATAATTTGTATCGGTCATTCTAAGAATATCAAATGCTTTTTCATATTTCAATGCACTTTCAAGCATCAAATATGTTGAATTCCATCTAATTGATACATCTAACCTCAATCCAATACTAGCATCAATGTTTGCTTCTTGCACACAAGCTTTAAATTTAATCATCCTCCCATCTGACCCTCTCACATACTTAACACTCTCCCTGATTTTATGAAGAGCTTCATTTGCTACTTTCAAACCTTCTTGAACAATTAAATTAAGAATGTGAGCAGAGCATCGAACATAAAAAAAATCACCATCACACAATAAGCCATTTTGTAAATGAATATGAGCTTTCAGAATACTTTGCATACTATCATTAGAAGAAGCATTGTCCAAAGTGATAGAAAACAATTTCTTGTCAATTCCCCAATTCTTCAAACAATCAAATAGGATGGCTTCTAATTCAGATCCAGTATGAGGAGGTTTCATTCGACAAAAATTAAGAATTTTACTAACTAATTTCCAATTATCATCCACAAAATGTGCAGTCAGACAAATATATCCTTCAGTGGTAGAGGTTGTCCATACATCAAATGTTAAACATATTTTATTGGGAATTGTAGACAAAACTTGCTTCAGTTTATCCTTCTCTCTGATATAAACTTTCTTAATATCTGACACAACAGTATTCCTAGAATGCATCACAACATCTGGATTTAGATACTTTATCCATTTTCTGACCATGTCATATTCAACAAAATTAAATGGTAGATCATGCTTAATTATAACTTGTGCAAGAAGGTTACGATGCATCTTTTGATCAATTTTTTTGGTGATGGACTTTTGGTTAGACACCATATCATCCATGTTCGGATTTGATTTTGAAAAATCTTTACAACTAGAAATATGACGATTTAAATGTGAAGTCCCATAATATGTTTTGGTCTTGGGATTTTTACCAACAACAAAATCTTTGCCACAATAATTGCATGCAGTTTTATCACAACCATCCTTATCATTTCCAATTTTTGAAAAGAATTTCCACATAGATGAAATTTCCTTCTTGGTTGACTCAGTATTTTCAGAAAATGTAGGAGGAGTTTCAGAAACTACTTCATCTTCAATATTTTGATTCGCAGATGCCATTCTAAAAATCTATAAATAAAAATAAATTTTCAAGATTCATCAACTTAAACTAACAATTGACATAAATTGTGATGGTATTAATATTCATATAATTAGCTCTCACTTACTTGTGATGGTATGGACAATGATAGTTTGAAAATAACTTTAATCAACTTCAATTATGATGATCTTACCATCTGCATATTTTTTTAGAGAAATAAATAAATATTTATGAGAAAGAAAATATAATTAATATATAATCAAAAAATTATTAAATACTCAATGTTTAAAATTTAATGTATTAATTCATACAACTTTATTTACAAGTGTTGAGAAAGGGCTTTAAATTCTTTTTTTTTAAAATTGTTCAAAAATAGTTAAACCCAACAATTATTAAAATGATAGTACATCTAAAATATATTTACATCTCTAAAATCATATTAACCAAATGTGCAAATATTTTAATTATTCATATTAACAAACTGAATTTGAATAATCATAGGCAAATCAAAAGTTGGAAGCTGCATTTGTTAGTAAAAATTTCACAATATATATAGTGCAATAGATAAATGGTTATCTGTCCGGTGGGTGAGTGAGAACAAAACTAATCGTTACTTAAAATATATATACATATATGAAATATATTTACTATAATGATAAAAATATAAAAAAAGTATATTTAAATCCTATAATTATATAATAGTGATTAAAATTATAAATTAACAAAACTAATTTGAGAATGTGACGGTTTAGTGGACTGTATACATAATTTACTGTTGCATTCAGTGGACATTTACATAATTCAAACATATTAAATTACGATAGTGAATATGAAAAGAGATTAATTGGTTTTATAAAAAAAATCCCCAACAGACTGTCTACAATATGTGACAGTAGAACAAACTATTTCAAATAAAAAAAAATGAAAGTATTATGTAGAGGAACCACTTACACGCCTTACCGTGATATTAGAGCTAGGACTGCCATAAGCAATTCCATATTCATCCCATCCACTCTTCATAGCCACAAGATTATCTCCCGTAGATATGTATGAGTCCTCTATGCAGACATTTGAACTTGAATCTGCATGTGAATTATTTACATGAATTAAGGCACAGTTGTCTTAAGATGGAAAAAATTACAATAACCAAAGTGCAAAACTTATAACAAAATAAATAATGAGATTAGTTAGTAACTTTGGCATAGTATATTTGTCTATTTGTTGTATGATTATATGTATATCACTTTTTGCGCAAGATATGGCATATTTAGATAGCACTTACTACTTACCTGAATCAATGCCATCAGTATTAGGAGAGTCACGTGGAGCCAAAATTGTGACAAATCGAATAACAAAATTGCTGCAAAGAAGTCAGACAATTTGGAATCTGATTTCAGAATGATAGTTAGTTTCAAAAAACAAAGTAACAGTTTATGAAAAGAATTGGTACAAATATACTAAATGATAGTTAGTATATTTGTCTATTTGTTGTATGATTATATGTATATCACTTTTTGCGCAAGATATGGCATATTTAGATAGCACTTACTACTTACCTGGATCAATGCCATCAGTATTAGGAGAGTCACGTGGAGCCAAAATTGTGACAAATCGAACAACAAAATTGCTGGAAAGAAGTCAGACAATTTAGAATCTGATTTCAGAATGATAGTTAGTTTCAAAAAACAAAGTAACATTTTATGAAAAGAATTGGTACAAATTTGACCATAAACATTTTCCCTAAATCATCATGGTAAAACAATGATACCCAATTTCCATAAATAAAAAGGATATGAGGAATGCTGTCAACACCATTTCTAATAACACTTTGCTATTGGATGAAATTTGTCCACATTCATAAAATTATGAGTAAAACTCATTTAAATAGGAAGTGAAACTCATATAATTTTGTAAGTTCCAAATAAATTTCAGCCATAATAAAAAATATATTAAGAAATGTGTGCCAAAAAGTGTATTGCTAGTATTTCTCAAAAGTATACGTGAATGTTCCTTATTCCTGTGCGTGGTAAAATAGTCTTTGGATAAATATTAAATTCTTAATACCTGCAGTAAATTGGGTGTATGTTCCAGAAAGGAGAATTCTTGAAGATTACATTTGAAATAATAATATCTCTGGAATTCACAAATTCAACAAGGTTTGGTCTAGTAAACTTCAGAGTTCTCTGCCTCCACACATTCCACCACACATCTCCTTGCCCATCAATTGTCCCATTTTCGCTTATGAAAATACGAAAGAGTGAGAGAGTCATAACAGAGAAACTCACAGGACCAAAGACAATCCACTCAGTTATGAATACACAGTATAAAGCTTTTCCAGCATACAATTTTCTTTCTTTTTCCACTATAAATAATATTTTATATTTGGTCATTTATATATTTATAATGTATAATGTACCAAATGGGTTGCTAAAGATGGAATGAATGAGTCAATTCCCAATATGGGTGTGTGTGAGAGAAAGAGGATATTGCGGCATGTGCCCACTTTGGTTGATTCTGCATAACCTGCAGATCAATCCTTTATGTCCTACTTAGGAACTACTAAGCATTTTAAATATGCAGCAACCATCATGCATTATGCTCCCATTTAAAATTAGCATTTTAAATATGCAGGCTATACTATCAACTAGAAACGGCAGGTCCAAAACAATAGCAGAGAAAGTGAACTTATACATCAAATATGAAAACATGAATGGCTACAAATAAAGAAAGTGAAACAGAAGCAGGGAAAGGGGTTCAAAATCCAAATCAAAGGCTACAAAAGGGTTCCAAGGCAAATAACGTTCCAAATCAGAGAAACGGGAATCTAAACATTCCATCCATGCTCATGCTCACATGTAAAATAAATTCCTACTTACCTCAAAATGAAGAGGCGCAAGAGTTACAGAGACGTGTAGGATTTAGAACGGTGCAAGAGACACCAAAAATCACAAATTCTGTAGTTAAGCAAGCAAAATCGAAAGATATTTTTGGCTTCACCTTCTGATTTTGGGATTAGGGTTCTTAAAATTTCTGGATAATTTTGGCTCATTCTCTATTTTTTATTTTTGAAGGTGTAAACACGGATGTTTGAAAGTGAAATGAAATGTAACAAATGAGATATTACAGGGTCAAGGTTGACCCACGGATAAGCCCCACCGGGTCACTTATTTTCAGGGTTATTTTATCAGGGTTATTTTAATTATTTTATTATCTCTAGGGTAGAGCCAACAGGATATAAAAAAAAACTGGGTAGGGCTGGCCCCAGGGTCAAAGCCCATTTTTACAGCTCTAGCCTTGCCTACTTCAAGCATATTCTGCTTGAAAGAATTTGAAAGCTTAACAAGATACATGATGTCATATTGAAAAAGGTAAATGTATATAAATATGAATCACAAAAGATTTAAAACTCAATAATACTAATGATGAGCGATGCATGAAAACTTATATAATGATAATGCCCGGCATACATAATTCATAATTCATCAATGTTCAACAAAATGATATGTTACACGTAATTTTTCTATCATAACTTTTACAATGTTAATAAATTTATTTATTGAAATTATGTACAACTTTCACTAGGATATTGTTATATAGGTAAAAAAAAATCTAAAAGTTCTTTGCAGTAATTAAGTTTTATCATAACTTCTAAGTATTTCATAAATTTACAAGGGAAGCATTTTTTAGTTCCTAGTAACAAGTAGGCCTTCAAGTATTAAGGTATTCAGTAGTCATACTACAATTTTAAGGATCATTTTTCAATAGAAAATAAATCATATTTGAGCGGTTCAAAACTTCAAAACCCATAACTGTAGTCTTCACCAGAATTCTATAAATAAAGTAGAATCAACGCAATGAATTTGAGAACATGTATATAGATATATTAAAATACCATCCATGCCAAACAACTCAATTATAAGAGATATGCCCCCACAAATATTGCAGAAAAACAAAGAAAAAAATATCATTAGCATGTTTGGGGATCAAATAAGGCAAAATCTGCAAGATACTACAAAACAACAAGGATTTGTGCAGAATGATACATAAGAATAATAGTTTCAAAACAAGATTTTTTCTAAATTCTCCAACACTTTCAAACCTGCAAAAGGTATAGTATTCTGTTTGGTAGTAGAAAAGAAAAAAAAAACCAATAAGATCAAATTCTAGAAAATGCTAAAGTTCTTATTTATGCTATCAAATTTATTTTAGTCATCTTATCAAACACCTTCGAGTCAACAATTCTATCTATCATTTCAAAAAATATCATTAACAATTTTTAAAATTAAAAAATGAAATCACAATATAAATGAATAAAGTTAAATAAAAAATTTCATATAAGTTAACTAAAAATTAGGAAAAGAAATGAAAAATGTTAATCTTATCTTAAAAAAATACAAGATAAAAATGAGATTTCTTACATTGAGAAAAATCAAACAAAAGTTTGTTTGCTTACTTCTATAAATGAGATATTACTTACTTTAGATATTTTATAAAAAAAATTAACAAAAAAAAGAAGAAATTTAAGATGGAAAAAGGATGTGCAATGTGTAAAGAGAAAGTAAATAAATAAAAAAAAAGAATAAATATATTGTAAAAATTTTTACTATCTTTTTTTTTTTCCAGAGTTAATTTAAATTATAGACAATTTTAAATATTTAATATAAATTTAAAAAACTTGATATTATTGAATTTTTCTATTATTTTTTAAATTTCAACTAATGAAATATTGTTAAAAATATATATTTTTGTAATGTAATATTATAAATCAAATATAGTACATATTTATTACATACTATATAGTATATTTATAATATTAAATTATATATTAAATATGATATGTTGTGCATAATTTTTATTATATTTTATAATATTTATTTATTATAAAGTAAATAAAAATATGCACTTCAAATTATGTTTAAATAAATTAAATTAAATTGAACTTACATACAAAATTATGGAACATCTTCCATCACGCATTCATTATCTATAATTATTCTCAATCAATTCAATCCATGGAATAAAAAAATTAAAACTGATAAAAGCTTTGAAAAAAATTTATAGTTAGATTCAGTTTACAATCTTTTTATAAAATTAAATTAAATTTTAAATTTATATAATATATTAATATATATTTTGTTAATATTTTTATTATTAATTATTATATTTTTAATTATTTTTTAACATATAAAATTTTATATTAAAATATATTTAAATATAAATACCATTTTAATTTTTGTTTAATCTGTTTTTGTTATAAATTTTAAAAATGTGTTATTTTACCATTTTCATTAACCTGTTTTTCTTGTTAAATTTTTAAAAATAAAATTAAACAAAATCATAAAAATTATTTAATTTTCTTAATTTTTCATCCAGAATTAAACTGTAAATAATTTTTACAAGCAGTTGAATGATATATTTTTTTTCCATAAATTGAATCGATTGCACCTCAAATATTTCTATAATATCCTGTAATTTAATAGCATTCTAGTTATTTAACTTATCTAGGTGGGTTTAGAATGGTTTTTATTTTTTTATTTTAAAAAATTATTAGAAATTATTTTTTTAGATTTTAATTTAAAAATTTATAAAACAAGTTAATTTATTTTATTTTTATTATAAATCTATTAAAAATTAAATTATTAATTAAAATAAAAAATAAATTAATATAATAATAATAATAATATTATTATTATTATAGAAATATAATAATAATTGTGATAGTAGAATTAGAATGATAATGTTAATGATATAAATGGTTGAATTGATAATATGTATTTTAAGAGATGAAATTATAATTAAAAATTAAAATATTTTAAAATTAATGATAATTAAAAAATTATTTTAAAATTAAGTTAAAATTATTTTAAATATGTTAAAAATTAATTTAGTTGAACAAATTTTATTTTTTAAAATTAATTTAAAAATTAAAGATAAAAATTTGCAAACATTTTGTATTATTTTTTATAAATTTCATTTATTTTAAAAAAAATGTTAATCTCCAAAATTTTGTATTATTTTTTAAATTTATTTTTATTACTATCTGTAGAAAAATTAATTAAATTTTTAAAAATAAATAGTTTATTTACATTAATTTAAAAATAAAAAGTCAAATTTACGATATAGAAAGGGAATTAATGTGCCCGTGAACTTTTCAAGAAAGTGAAAAGAAGAAGAATAAGATGTTGAAAAAAATATAGGATTAGAAAATTTTAAAAATAATGTCTATAAAGTTAGGTTAAATTTAATATGATATATAATGTTTTAAATCAACATATCATTAAATGAAATTTGATGTAAAAATTAAATTATAAAATGTTGATGAAATTTAAAATTTAAAAATTAGAAAAATTACAAAATGTTAATAAAAGGAAAGAGTAATTTGTTAATAAACTTTATAAAAAATGGAGCATTTGCCTTGATTTGAACAAATAGAAAGGTTCCAATATAGAAACTGACTCCAGTAATATGGATTTAAAGTCGAGTGGACCAGTTCGCTCAATGGGTTTAGTGAATTTTTTGAGACTTTTGTTTCCCTAATTACACATAGGATAGGTTTTTTATAACAAACTAAAGCCTTTTTTTTTTTGGATGATAATTACAACAAAGTTTAAGTACACACCATTCCAGCTAAAATTAGCCATTATTCCAATAAGGTTCCAACTATTTATGAAGTCCTGGAAATCAAAGTTTAATATTTTTTTGGATGAAGAAAAAAACTTCGATATTTCTAAACAAAAAGTATGAATGAAAATAGGTGTAAATTTTAAGTATTTTAATTTATTTAAAAATTTTGAATAAATTTATATTATAAACTTTTTTATTATTAAAATATGATATATTTTAAAATTTATAAATTTATTTAAAAATATATAATATAAAAAAAATAATAAATATATTTAAAATTTATATAAATAATTAATTAAAAATATTTAAATCTTAAAATTAAGGTTAACAAATTTAACTATATAAATTTAAAATATATATACTAAACATTAATTATATACAAATATAATAATATATTAAAAAAATATAATGCACGTATATAATAAGTACATGCACATATAAAACGCACGCATATAAATTTATATAGACATAAAATTAAAATAAAATATGAAATATTTATTTTAAAATTAAAATAATTTACATAATTTTTATATTAAACATAAGAGAATTTTAAATATATAATTTTTTATTTAAAATTAAAAAAAATTAATATTTAATAAATTATGTAAATATATTAATATTATATAAATATAATATATAATAAATATAAATATATAATATATAAAGATAAATAAATTCTTGAATAAATTAAATAAATTTTTTAATAACTTTAATTTTAATTTATTTATCTAAAAAAAATTTTAAATTTTTTTATCGATTTAATAAATAAATAAAATTAAAATAAATTTTAAATAAATTAAATTATAGAGTATATGAAACCTAATTTATTTTCATTCCTAAAAAAAGTAATAAACATTTTTTACCAATGTATATTTCAACAAGATGAAAAGAGATATTATATTTTTATAAAAAAATTATATAATAACTTATATGTTTTTTTTTATTTCTCTTCATTACATTATCTATTTTATAAATATTTTTTATTCATTTCTTATTTTACTTTATTAATACTAAAAGTTGTACAATTTTTTTTTACAAATACAATTTAATAAACAAAAATATTTCCAATCTTTATATTTTGTTTTCTGATCTTTTTCAACAAAATTTTATTTTATCAAATATAAAAATAAATATCTCATCAAATAAGGGAAAAATAGTTTTACTCTCGGCAGCTAAATATGAAGCATTTGAAAATTTATTAGAGGATTGATTAACAAATCCATGAAATTGATAAAAAAAAAAAATGGCTAGCAAAAGCAACTGGCATGAAAAGTCCAGAAAGGAAAGCCCTGTTTTGTGGAAAAAGTTTTTTGAACTAAGTAATAAACACTATTTTTGGTCATTGTGTTTCATTCTGCGCTGGATGATTTTCGGATTCACATTCATTAAAACGTGAGTTTTGAGTATGCGTATGCCAGTTTCAGATGCATAACTACTCAACCACCTTACTTATATCAGAAATCATGTGACAAAACCTGGTGCGGTGTGCATGTGCTGATATCAGATGACACATGTTATGCTTCAACTACATGCATATGACATATCGCGTCGTGAGTTGCCATCTAAGCCTTCGACTTTTCTTGTCTTATTTAAATTTAACCTTTACCAACTCATTGCATACCCTCACCCTCTCTTTAGACATGTATCATGGAACATATCTTCTTGTTAAATAATTTATGGTATGTTTTTTAACACATGAATATATTCAACTTCTCACCGGTCAAATTCTTAACATATGTTTTATGGTTTACGAAATATAAAAATATTTATTATTATAATATTTATTTTTTCAATTTTTTTATTATTTTTATCGTATTTTTTAAATATTTTTTGAACATATTGACCTATTTTAAATACCTTATCCTTTTTTTCATTTAACATTGACATATGACAAAATTGTTTTATTTTTCATATTGACTAACATTTTTTTTTACTATTGTATGTAGTGTGTTTGGTGAAAGAGAAAAATAAAAAGAAATAGAGTAATATATTATGTAATCAATTAAAATCATCTTAAATTAATAATTTTTTATATATATTTTTCAAAAGTATCCCTTTATCACAAAAACCGAAATTTTACTATTTAATCCCAGTTAACTCTTTCTGAATTTTCAATTTATATTGTAATTTTGTGACAGCTTTAGAATGATATGTATAAGCTGTGTAACGTCTAAACGTATACGCATATTCTGCCGAAGTGGACGATAACTGTAGCTTCCCGTGCCGTGTGGTCCGAGACCGAGACTCCAACAATAAACGTGATCCAGGTCCTTGATTCTGGCGTCATTTACGGTCTTCTTGACCTGACATCATCGCTGTTATTTTTTACCCTTGATAGTTGGCACTATCAACTAAATTGAAGAAATAGTGGTATTACATTTACTTTAATTAATTATTATTTCGTATCAATTAATCTTCTACCTCTTAGATAATTGATCAAATATCCTGAGGATTAAAACACACCTTGAGATTTTTGTTTGAAAATTAGTTTGATGAACATGCATGTAGGCTTTTAATATCACCAGCACTTTGTTATTTCTTTGAACATTATATATATGTAAAGTCTATGGTAGATGTGTAAGTCACATGGTAACAAACAAAAATAGTAATAAAATAATATAGCACATACTGAAAATCATCTGGTAAAATTATTTTCTACATTTTTTGGTAAATAATGTTGAAAACTAATTTGGCTAAAAGTTTAGAGTTTGATAAAAAAAATGGTAAATTTTGTTAAAAAATAGGTGAAAGTGAAAGTGTAGAAGGGGAGACGCAGAAGAGAGGTGGTCAATGTGGTCAATGTGTGACATGACTTTTGCTCTGCAGTGTTAACTGATCTCCAAATCCAAATCCACATCCAAATGTAAATGCAATTGGCAGTAATTTGGTTTTGTATGTGAGTGGCAGCCCCTCTATTTTGACTTTGACTTGGTCTTCCTATATTCTCCTTCTCCTTCACCTCTTACTTGCCTCTTCCAAGTTATTGAGTGACAGAAAGGAAGAATGTCTGGTTTCACTTTCATATCGGTGTTATTTTTCCTTCTCCATTTTCCTCTCTCATCCCTCTCCATCAATTCCGAAGGTACATCCACCGATTCTTTTCTCAACTCTTTTCTTTGGACTAAACAAATGCAACCAATTCTCAATGTTCCCTTTCCATGGTTAGTGAAAATTAAAATACAAGTTGAGCTGATGTGGCTTTTACTCTGTAGGAAATGCTCTGCATGCTTTTAGAAGCAGACTTCATGACCCAAACAACGTGCTGCAGAGCTGGGACCCAACTCTAGTTGATTCTTGTACTTGGTTCCATGTTACCTGCGACACCAACAATCATGTCACTCGCATGTAACATTCCTCCTTCTTCTATTTTTTCTGTCTAAACATTTTTTTTTGAGACTGGATTTAGGAATTAGGATCAGGCTTCTAATTAACCACTTTTTTATTCTTTAAATTTCAGTGACCTGGGTAATTCTAACCTTTCTGGAACTTTGGGCCCGGAGCTTGGCCTGCTACCTCACCTCCAATACCTGTATGTGTGATATAATTTTAAAACGCGTACTATTTCACATTATTTTTAGGGGTGAACTGAATTCTGAAACCGTGCCTATAATCTACTTTTACTTGCAACAAACACAAGTTCTATTTCTGCCTAATGATCAAATAAGATTCTTTGGTCATGTTCCTAGGAGGTGAGTGCTTATGAAATTCTCAATTGCAGGGAGCTCTATAAGAATAACATAAATGGGGAGATTCCTGAGGAACTTGGTAACTTGAAGAGCCTTATTAGTATGGATTTGTATGATAACAAATTAGAAGGCAAAATTCCAGAGTCATTTGGCAGGTTGAAGTCGCTTAAATTCCTGTAAGTATGTTTATGTTGCTTGGTTAAGAACTTAAAACACAATTTCTTGAAACGAATAACGGCTGAATTGTGTTCTATTTTGCTCACCCGTTTTTGTTTATGACTTAGACGGCTAAGCAACAACAAGCTGACAGGATCAATCCCAAGAGAACTCACTCTTCTTGAAAATCTCAAAATCTTGTAATATTCTCTTCCTATACTTTCTGCGTTTTATTTTATCTTTTTTTTATTTGTAATTGATTTATCAGCTAATTTGGAACCCCGATTGTGCAGTGATGTTTCTAATAATGATCTCTGTGGAACGATACCGGTGGATGGCAACTTCGATTCTTTCCCGGAGGAAAGGTATAATAACTGTTATCCCATTAGTCTGGTCTATATAGCATATTCTTATCGACTCCAACTACTGGAGATCTAACATAAATATGCTAATTTAACCATTGAGTTCTTACAATACAGTTTATATAACAAACATGTCAAAATATCCACATAAGCAGGTAGAGTCACACCAAGATCCATCCATTGCTACCTTATTCTGAACTTCCGTTGAATTCCAAAATGAAAACCCACAAAATATGGATGGCCTTGACTTGGTGCATCTGCATCACTTTCAAGAACTTCTACCTTATTAAGCCTCTTAGCAAGTGTTTGTCTTAACAAATTTGTATATGGTGTCTGGAAATCTTGTCCGCTCCAGTTCAATGCCTAACTTATTTCTCGACAAAGATCAGATAACCATATTTGACATGCATGCATAAGATAATAATTGATTCGAATAAAAATCTTAAAACAACTTTTCTCTCTTAGTCTTTTAGAGGACCTTTTCTCTCACTACTCATGCATCCATTCCTCTCTTCATCAGTTAAAATGATGTTTGTAACATTTTTCACAAAAGGTCATTCGTACTGAATAGCATTGCTGTTTGCGAAGTATCTTGCTTCTTAGAATAGCCACATAAATTTGATTTGAATTCATAACATGCACACTATGGCACAAAATCTTGGCATTTTTAATTTGAAGCTGGCGCAGTTCAGATTTATTGCCAATTTGTTATATTTGTTTCATGTTTATTCCTCTCCTGTTTCAGTTTTGAGAATAACAAGTTCAGCGGCCCAGAGCTGAAAGGACTGGTTCCTTATGATTTTGGATGCTGAAGATAGGAAGAATTCGGCATTCCTCCTCAGACTGCAAATAAGTGGGCTTCGTTTCTGGGGTTTATCATCTAATAAATAAGATAGGTTTATTATCTGCCTCTGGTTGCACCTTGCAGGCAGCATAGTAGAATTTCTGACTGGGGTGATGTTAAGTACTCGTAGTTCAAAACATGCTTGTTATACTTGCTTACATAAAAGTACAAGGCTTTACTAGTTTATTTCCAATCCCCCAAGATTACCTAATAACAAAAACAAAAACAAAAACCTATTCATTTTGCAAAGGAAGAAACTCATTTGACTAAACAGGATTGCTATACAAAAAAGCGCGGGAACTTCAGTTTGCAAAGAAATAACACCTCGTTATATTTCATAATTTCATAATGCTGGCCAAAAAGGTAAAATTTTACTTGAATAACATTCAATAAAGCACAGCAAGTTGCCCTGCCAAATTTTATTTTGTTACCCCCGGTAGAGTAAAGTGTAAGATTTTAGCAGGTTTGTGAAAAGTTTTATTTTAAATAAACCAAGCTAAATTGGAGTAGGGATAGTTCAACTAAATATAAGACAGATAAAAATTATTAAAATTAAACAGTTAATTTTTAAATTTGTTAAATAATTTCTATATTATAAATAGAATATTTTAAAAAAATAAAAGGAAAACATCTCCATGACAGAAAGAACAACACTTTTTGCCGCACCTCAACGCTGGATAAGAGGCAAAGAAACATGACAACTGGAGGTGTGACAGTGACCAGAACAAGGATGTAACATTTAGATGTGGCATAATAAATTAGGTTAACCGAGTCGCCCAATTAAGCCCGCTAAAAGTAGGACTTTTGCACCAACTTTAGGCCTAAATCAGATTCAATTTTTTTATCTGATTCCTTTGAACTTTTCTGATTAGATTTGGTTAGTTCAGTCATACCAAGTGTAAAATATAGATTTTTACGCCGGATTAGATCAGTTATTTTGTGATCTGAGTAGAAAAAATTAGTTTTTTGATGCAAGGATAGAGCATCATACATTGTCACATCTTTCATAGACTTTTGTTTGGGTCTGTACCTTAATTATCTCAACATTTGGTATTCCCGTCAGAGCAGTGGTATGGAACTCCTTTCTAGTGAGAAATTGTATTAAAAAAATTATAGTAAAAGACTGAAAGTAAATCTAAGTCAAATCTCTCACCAAAATTAAGTGTTTTCAAGATACAAAAATAACTATAATTCTTTGTATAATTGATGGCAATGACCAATGTCAAAGACAAGGTACAATAGAAGCAAAATTTGGTTAAGCCACATTCAGCCATCCCCCAGCTCAACCTCTGCTCTTCAAATATTTATTTTTCTGTGTATTGGAATCAATTAGCTCTATCATAACAGAAAACCACGCCCCTTTTCTTGCTACCTCAGCAAGTACAAGACTGCCAAATATATCACATGCTTTTGCGAATTGTTGCGAAAATTATGTCAAGACAAGATCCTGCTAGATTGGTTTAGAATCACTTTGCATCAAAGACAATTCTTCTTCCACACTACCGAATGTTGAGCTCACAAGAAGCTCAACATCCTTGTTTTCTTGGTCAACCAGTTCTGAAACAACTGAATGGCATTGCTGCCAGCCACTGGAATGAAAGGAAGGTGATTCCACTTCAAAAAATATCCAATTCTTATTTTTGGCTTGAACCAAGATAGGATACAGGATGAACCCCACAAGAATTACTGCTCCACTCACAAAAAAGGTTCTCAAAGAAGCCAAGCACATTACAAGAATAAGCAATAAAGCAGGAGGCAAACAAAGCATGGCAGCCCAAAATGCTCGCAATGGAACTCTGTATGGTCTATATAGATTTGGCTTCTTCAACCTCAAAGTTATAAAAGCCGCAAACTCAAGAAGCATTCCCATAGCATACAGGAAATTGAGGAACTCTATGATTTGTTGAAAGCTTAGCCATGACAAGAAGATAACTCCAGTTGCAGAGAACAAAATGCTAACAGTGGGGGTTCCATACTTAGACCTACAAGGTATACAGTACCAACTAAATGTTACATCGTTGAAACTTCTTCAGAATTAATGTTAATACTGAAAATTTTCATCTAGCTATGAGTTAAGTGGACGTTTGGAATTTGATGAGATTATTTTGAGAGAAGCAAAAGCTTTGAGGAGAAAAGGCTTTTCTTTTAAAAATCTAGTATGGCAAAATTATCAAAGTGATACAAAAAGGTTTTTTCTATAGAAAAACTATTTATCATAATTACAAATTTTAAAATTATGATTAAAAGCTATCAAACTATTACATAACTAATTTTTTTCACATTTTATCCCCACCAATCAATTACTCTAGATACAAAATCATGTCAACAAAAATAAATTCCTTTTTTTTTTGTAAACTATTTAAACAAAACATATATCACTTTTCCCCTGACATGACTTAATTCCGTAATTGATTATACCAATAATTATTTATAGATATAAATAATTATTAAAATAGTTATTTTTCACAGTTAATTCAAACGCACATGTGAATGTTTTTCTATAGAAAAGCAAAGGTACCCAAGACACCACAAATTCCCTACTAGGAGAAAATTCTTCTAAGATATCTTCCAACCTTCCTAAAAGCATAAACGGCAAATGGTTATATACAACCAAATGGAAATGGAGATTCTACAGAAATATTATTTAGGATATAAAAAAAAAAAAGAGTATAAGCTAACCCATCCCACAGCATGGCATCTTAGTTTATTCATTGATATATAAAAGTGGGTATGACTTCAATTGAATTGTTTCCTGGAAGGGCATAGCATGAAAATTGCTGACCTTGAAGCAAATACAGCTGGGAGCATTCCCATCTTACTCATCCCTTGAAGTTGAAAAGCATCACTGCTCATTTCAGCCTGAAACAAGCCAAGATTAGACATAGCAGCAGCAGCTTGAATCCAGAGTTTGAGCCAAAAGCCACCAATTAACATTCCCACTTGGGCAAAATAACCATCTGTCCACTCACTTGGGGAGGATGTGAGAGCACCTGTTCCTGCAAGAAGAGGAATCAAATATGAAGAGAGCACCAAAAGTAGTGCTCCAACAAGTGCTTTTGGGAAAGTTTTACCGGGACTTTCAACCTCTCCTGCAAGGGTACTTGCCTTATCCCAATAATTTAAATTCCAAAACATAGAGTTGAAGTATCCTGGCCAATCCACCTTTGTAAAATCCACAAGAAGCCACCGGCGTGGCCTAATTTGTGGAATGGAAAGAATGGCCATTATGAGAAATGGGGAAATTGAGAAAACGGCAAGGAGAAGAGCAGAAAAGCCAACAATGTGAAGACCCCGGTAATTGAAGTAAGTTAGTGAGAAGGTTATAGCCAAAAGAGCAGGGATTCGTGCAATGATTCGGTCAAAAATTGGCAATGAATGCTTCAAGTAATCAAGGAACAAAAGGGGGTAAAGAGCATTGTCCATCACACCACTGAACCATTTCCAAAATCCTTCCTGAAATCCCCAAAAGGGTCCAAAAGCTGAGGAAATCCAAATAACATATCCACCATTGTGAGGGAAGGTGGTGGCAAGTTCAGCAGTTACAAGGGCTTCAGGTATACTCCATATTAGAGGGAAAATCAAGAATCCAAGCAGAGACAAGAGAGGACCAGCTCCAGCTCTCACTGAATCTTCTACTCCAAAAGGACCCCCAGATACTTCATAGAATATTAAAGCTATCAGAGGAAATAGTGTTAGCTTCGGATTCGATTTCTTGGCCTCTTCACCCATCAACACCAAACACGTGTGGATTCAAACTTCCCAATGGTTAATGCAATGCTGCTATTGCTCTCAGTTAAACCTCTTTGGCAGAGATCCATGCTAATTGCAAAGTCAACTCAGATCTGTTCCCGTTCCCAATTTCACCTCCTTTCTTTCCTGTTTTATTCTATTCTATTCCATAGTAAAGTGTTCCACGCCATGTCGCTTCCAATTCAGAGACAATATTTATATTCTTTCCCCACGGTGAAAAGTATGTCATTACTTTTGCTAACTATTGTTGTTTTAAGAAAATCATTACAAAATTAATAAATCTGATAAAAATATATAAATAATAGTTAATATAATAAATTGTTATTTTAGATTATTTAAAAGGTAATAATTAATAAAATCGTTTTAGTTTTTATTTTGATTAGGACATCACATCAAACTAATTATTTCATAATAGAGAAGAGAAAAGTAGAAAAAGTAAATTTTCTATTGTTTAATACGAGAGGAAATGAAAGAAAATAAAAAAAAAAATGTTGAAATTTTTATGTTTGTTTGATTTGACAAAAAATTAGAGAGAAATTAAATTAGTTTTTAAAAGATAAAATGCCACCAAAATTTAGAAGCACATGGGGGAAATTGAAATCAAAATATTATCTCTCCCTTGTCTGTTTCTCAATTTAACATAAGAAATTCCAGTGAGATATTGTTTTCTTTTTCAACTCCCACATAGATGGTCATTTATATAAAGTTTGAATTCATCTATTTATGTTTTTAAATTTTTTTCATAAAAATTACAGTTAAAAGTATAAAAAAAATATGATTAATTTTACTATTATTATAATTATTTAAAATATAATCAATTACGTAATACGATAATCGATTAAGTACATGAAAAATAATAAATAATAAATCATTATTTTCGTACCGTTATCTATAATTTTTTATAATATCAATCATTATCTTTGTTAATTATTTTTATTTTTTTAAAACATCGCTTGCTATATTCTTTCAAATGCAGGGATTATATCTTTGAATTTAAATAAAAAATTATTTTAAAATTGTTGAATAATTTTGAGATTATCATAATTTGAATTATACATTTTAATTGAACTATGTGTTAAAAAATATTAAAATTTATTCTTCAACTATTATCTTGGATTCTAATTATATGTAAAATTGAAAACAATATTATTATCTGTTACCTTTATTAATATTATTTCATCTATATAAAAAATAATAAAGAAAAAATTAAACAAGTAATATAAATAAATAAAGGTAAATTAAAAAATTTTATGCAATCATGTGTAATTTTTCTCTTTTAAAATCAATAAATAAGAAAAAGATAATATAAAATAATCAACCCCATAGAGAGATGCTAAAAATCTCCCTAGTCTCCGTACACAACCTCGCTTCGCCGATTTGGCATAACAAAAGAGTGTTTGATGTAATCATAAATAAATAAATACACCTAAAAAATGAGTAAATTAAAGAGAGAAATAAAAAGTATAATAAATGATTCATGAAAAAGGAGAAATAGATTTTAAAAAAAGGTGAAAAGTAAAATGAATGAAAAACTAAGTATATGATAATTGATGCTAAAAGAAATAGTGTTAGTCATGCCTTATGAATGAGTTCAACTGACTTATTGTGTCAACATTTATAATTTTAAACAAATGAACATGATTAAACCATAGTAAAATAATAATGTAATTGAAAAATATTATCGTGATTTTTAGAAATAATTTCAAATATTATAAAATATAATAAATACTTTTTTAATAAAAAGTATCATTTTGAGATTCTTAAAATCAATGTTGGGATTAAAAATATAAAATATAATTTTATTATTTTACTTGGGGACATATTGTATTCATACCCCTTTAAAGTGTAACATGACATTTCTATTTTTTTATTTTACATAAATCTTATTTAAGTTAAATAATAATATAGTACATGTATTTTTTATTATATTCTTTCTCTAATTCTTATATTTTATGAATAAAAAAAGACCAAGTTATTGTTGAAAAAGATAAAATGATCTAGTAGAATTCCTTAACTAATTCAAGTGCATTCCTACACAGCGGCAACAAAACATGCAAACACGGGTTTTATTTAATGGTGAGTAGAAATATTTTTGTTCAATTATTATAAACTACTTTAAAGTTTTTAAAATGCATGCATTAATTAATCTAAAATTCATAATTTATTAGAAATATGTATCTTGCATTAAAAAATACAAAATGAATTCTTTGCATAACAAATAAGCCGAACATCTAACTCTTTAATTATGAAAGGTAACTTAAGATGTAATTTTATAAACTCTTTATAATTCAAATAAGATAACAGAATAAAAGTGAAGTGAAATAATAGAAATTATTTTAAAAAATATAACAAATTTAACAGATTGAAAGTAATAGTTAAAGTATATTAGTAGAAATAAAAGTATAAAAATTTTAATATTAAATTTTTTTTATAAAAGAGCTCATAGCTATATTAGATTCAAATATAAATGTTAAATTTTATTATGATATCTTTTATTATTAATTTTTATGGGTATATTTATAAAAGAAATATCCTAACTAATTAAGCTAAAATAAAAGAAACAAAATATGTAGTAACAAATTATAACAAATGTTTAAAAATTAGGATAGATAAAACATGTAATAATAAACCATAACAAATGCTTAAAATCCTAATAAACCATAACAAATGCTTAACAACCCATAAGATTATTTTCTGTTTGATTAACTTTCTTTTTTCTTCTAGAATAAGTCAATGCTCCCCTTCAAACGTCATCTTATCCTCAAGGGGAAAGTTAGGAAATTGAGCTGCGAGTGGATCATAATTTTTTCAGTTTTACTTCTTCAATGGTCGATTAAGTCATTGGATCAATAGTTTAAGAGAAGAACCAGAAGAATTGGGGATCCAACGATATGCTAACACTTTGGCTGGTTGCAGCGGTGATTCCCATTCAGTGGAAAGTGGAAGAGGATGTGGGTCAATTGGCAGTGGCTGGCCAAGAGTTGGGAAAAGTAAGGAGACATGAAAAATTGGACGAATCTGAGATGTTGAGGGCAATTCTAATTCATAAGCAACCTGTCCCACTTTTCATAGAATTTTATAAGGCCCAATAAATCGTGGAGACAACTTCTCATATTTACTCTTAGTTAAGGAATGTTGTTTGTATGGTAGGAGGCGCAACAAAACAGCATCCCCTACATTAAAAGAGAGTTCTCACCTTTTAGAGTTCGTTTGAACTTTCATACGGTCGTACACCTTTTGGAGGTGCAAATGAATGATTTTGAGCATGTCATCCCTTTGTTTCAATTGTTGTTCTAGATCAAGAAGATAAGTCTCTCCCTGTACAAAGGGATGAAGGGCTGGTGGATCTCGTCCATAAAGAATTTTGAAGGGGTAGTACCCATAAAAGTGTGAAAACTTGTGTTAAAAGAAAATTTTTCCAAACATAAAAAGTTACTCCATTGTTGAGGTTGTTCATGGTAAAAACAGCAGAGATAAACTTCTAGGCAATGATTTACCACTTCGGTTTGGCCATCGCTTTGTGGGTGGTATGCCGAGCTCATGTGCAAGCGAGTTTTTCTAAGTTTAAATAATTCTGTCCAAAAGGGGATAAGGAAGATGGAGTTGTAGT